>JALIZH010029956.1:0-17401 GCA_030522465.1 Rhipicephalus appendiculatus
GGGCATCAACCTGGCCTTGAAGACAAAACTAATAAAGCACACAGAAGTCGTGACACACACATTCACACTAAATTTCTAGACAGGGCACGGGACACTGTCAAAATTCTACAGGGCAAACCACGGAGGAAGGAATAACTCCTCCGTGGGGCAAACTGACAGCGTCCTTTGGAATAAGCGGCTAAAATTACATTCCATTTTCGGTTTCTTTTTCAGGCCCGCCCAGTTTGAAATTTAGGACGTGTTACGGTGTCACGTCGGGCTGTATTTAGTTCGTTTATTTTGCAAGCGAAGCTTGTTTTAACTGACCGGTGTAGCTGGTGGCGTTCCGAAAAAAAAAAGAAGAAAAAAAAAACATCCTCACCCACTGGTGATGCGCGAGCACCAAAGAAGTAATAAATAAAACAAAATAAATTTTCTTCCAGGGGCTTGGGTAGCTGGGGTTTGAATCGGATTTCCGCGGTGCGAAAGCTAGTGCCTTGAACACTAGGACACGCGCCCATGCTCAAGAAAGAACCAAAAGCAGGACGTTAGGCGTGCCCTCGCCAATCTTCGCCAGCCCTCATTTCTTAGGAAAGGGCTGCTTAATTTTTTTTTAACCATAGTTTTTCGCCCACGTCGTCTCTGAGCCCGTTTTCTCTAAACATTAGGCGAGGGATTTTTCTCTTATCATGAAAATACGCAAGATGGCAAGCGCATTTATGAACTACTGTAGAAGCTGCCCCGTGTGCAACGTGCAAATCCAGGCAAAAGACTGAAGACGCCTTGTGAACTGAACAATTGATCTTGCACAATATATAACAAAAAAAGTCGGAACAAGGTCACACAGTCATTTTTAATGCAAGTAACCCTGTTGTATTGTACGATACAGGCGGGGGGGGGGGGGGGGGGAGGTCGATGAAGGGTTCATTTCTTTGTTAGACACCAAGGACCGTAGCCAGGAAGAGGGCCCTAGCCCCCCCCCCCCCCCGCCCCCCCCCCCGAAATTCGGATGGAGGGGGGTGTTTTACCAAGACAAAATAATAAAATTAGGTGGTTTTCGAGGTTTTCAACAGGTAGCCCCCCCCCCCCCCCCCCCCGAAAAAAATTTCCGGCTACGGGCCTGCCAAGGACACACCTATAATGAAAGCAACAAATAATGAAGCTAAGGAAGGTATTGGGGATATTCTTTGTAGGTTTTAACTATAGTAATTATGACCATAGGCGTGCGCAGGGTTCCCGTTCAGGGGGGGCGAAGGTGCGTCGCAGCGCCCCCCTCCCTATTGAATCAATATACAGGGCAGATTTTGCGCCCCCCCCTCTTCTTGGGTGACTAGATGGCACCCCCCCCCCCCCTAGTCAATGTATGGAGCAGATTTTGCGCCCCCCTTTTAGGTGACTAGGGGGGCGGTCGCCCCCGGCCCCCCTCGTGCGCACGCCTATGATTATGACATAAATCGAAAGAATGGATGAAAACTCACCTTGCCGCTGGTAGGGACCGAACCTATACAACCTTAAGATAATGCGCCTGTTCACCAATTGAGCTACAGCGGTTGTTTCAGAACTCAGCCGGGTTATCAGTTCAATGCTTTATATGTTTGCTTCCATGTTATCTCCGCTCGACGTTTGCCACATGGAATAGGGAAAGCTTTCATTCAGAAGCAGGGCGTCTGTATTGGCTCCTGTTTGGCGCCGATACTGAGCGACATTTTTCTAGCCCGCCATAACAGGAATCTGGCACGTGTCTTGTCGGAGCACAGAGTTGCCAAAGTCGTCAGATACGTGGACGATTACCTCGTCCTGTTCGAGCCGGAAGCACACGTATCGGTAGATGAGCTCAAAAAGGTTTTTTCTGCTAGCCTTAGCCCACAGCGGTCCGACAACAGGCTGCGGTTTTTAGATATTGAGCTTGAATTCATGGATCAGCACACGTGTTGGGAATATAAACCCAGAGCATAATAAGCCCCTGTTGTCATACCAATCCGCGCACTCGAAGCTACTCTCTAAAAAATGATCGAGGGTGTCTTTTTGTCCCACAACAATAATCGTCATCCGAATTGCTTGCGCTTCCTTTCTTGAAAACTCGGCGCTGGCCACTTTCCTATCAAGAATGCTATCACGCTGATAACGCGCATGTCGTTCGTGACCTGAAACTACCGGGCGCGCGGCGATAATGCAAGGAGAGGAACGCAAAGATAGATGACGATTATTGTTGTGGGACAAAAAGACACCCTTTTTACTCGGTCATTTCTTAGAGTGTAGTTAAAAGTAGTATTGCCAGTCTTTGGAAACGCGTTGAAGAAGTCCTGCCACCATAAGATCCATGAAAGTCTTATGAATCAGTCAGAAAGATTATCGGCAGCAGGTTATCCAGTGTCGGTGCAGGTGTCTGTTGTCGAGGGTCTGCTAAAAAGATGCCGCTTGGACAGTAGTCCTCGAGATGTGGCCACCCAACAGGCGAAAAGTCGGAGCAGAGTGGCAGTAGTGTCCTATAGGCGTGCGCACGAGGGGGGGCAGAGGGTGCGGCCGCCCCCTCTAGTCACATAAGAAGGGGGGGGGGGGGGGGGCGCAAAGTCTGCCCCATACATTTACTTAATAGGGAAGGGGGGGCGCTGCGACGAGCCTTCGCCCCCCCCCCCCGCCCCCCCCCCCCTTTACGGGGAACCCATGCGCACGCATATGCCGACGGTCGCTCTTCGTGTTTGATGAGGCATCTAAGGCTTTCGCCTTAATAGGGCACCACCAAGTCATTCACTGAGGTATGTATAGCATTCCTTTTATTAGCGAAATGAAAACCGTATGCACCCAACCGCAAGTTTCAATACACTCACAAAACTAGCACTAATGAAAAGCGCCAAAACGAAAGTCCACATTCAATCCAAAAGTGAAATTGTTAACAAGGCTTGCCAAAATAGCGCTACATTGCTTCACAAACGACTGGCTCATTGCCGCGCTTCAATGGAGCGATTATTGCAACTTCCATAACTCAGCCGATCGAATCCCTTGAAATTGAGCTTTGAAGGGCGCGCGCTATTCACTAAATTAGTAACGATGCAGGATACCCCGCGCAGTTTTATCATTGAACCTGCATGTCAGTGTGACTTCAGACACAGGGCCAAGTACCTGTAACAAGGGCAGAGCTACTGCCTGCAGAATGCTGTTAGTAAGTAACACTGTAGAGGCGTTGCAAGTGCTTAGAGCCACTTTCAGGGCCAGCCTATATGAGCCCATGCCATACTAATCTCACTTTATTTGTCAATGCTCCAGTCAAAAATACTTTTCTGCGACTTAATAGACGTGTCAAATCCTGCGCACAAAACACTCGCTGGTCAAAGGAATATGAAGATGCGTGAATAAAGGCACCTGTCGTGTTAATGCAGTCAAGCTGTATAGCAGGAAGCCTAGAAAAAGCACCTGATAAAATTGTAACCTAACACTGGGTGGCATTGCCCAAGTATTTCCTGCGAAAAACTTGAACAGGTGGCATATACGCTTCAACTGATTTGAGAGCAGAGCTCTTAAGGGGGGCCCTGCAAAACTTTTCCAAGTGCTTGAAGAATGTAACGGCGCTAACAGAATTCATGGAGTAGAGGCACTTATGTGGCGTTGCAAAACAAAGCCTCATCCTCAGCTCTCCGTTGCGTATGAATTTCTTTGGAGGGAGCTGCAGTTCTGTAGAGATTTCGAATGTTGCAATGAAATGAAGAATGCCAGTTTGTCCGCAGTCATCGCAGTCCTTTTGATCAACCATCCCAATACTTTGTTGCGTCCATCATATCTCAAGTTCGATTGCACATGATGGAGAGCGAGAACTTCCCGACACTTTGACGCAGTGCACCCCCACTCCGCACACAGGTTGTGAACACGTGAAAACACTGAATACAATCTCATTGTATAAATCCCTCAAATCCCACTGACGCCAATCTACGACTTCGCCAGGCTCCGACTGAAACATCCTCTCCCATAGGCGTGCGCACGGGGGGGGGGGGGGGGGGGGCAGAGCCCCCCCCCCCTGGCCGCCAAAGCCAGCCTCATACATTGACATGATAGGGAGGGGGCGCTGCGACTCGGGGGGGGGGAGGGGGGGGCAATGTACAACCCATGCATTGACATAATAGGGAGGGGGGCTCTGCGACGAACCTTTGCCCCCCCCCCCCTGAAAGGGAACCCTGCGCACGCTTATGTCTCAGTTTCAGTCGGAGCCTGCATCCGCACCGGATGCAGACAATCGTTGCTCTACGTGTTGCGACAAAAACAGTCGTCGAGTGCCGAGTGCCGCGAAACCTATGCTTGACATGGCGCCGATCAATAATGCTAGGTTGAAACAGCTAGCGCTAAGTGAAGCCATTGTATAGCCATGGTATAGCCATGGTATAGCCATGATGCCTTCAAGCCATCCGCTTCTGGCCATTGAGAATACATTTAGTGTGTGTGTATGTGTGCGGGTGCGCGTGTGTGTGGAGGGGGGGGGGGGTATTCCTTTGATCGGGAACAAAAAATTAATCAGTTTTTTGGGCTAGTGTACCAAGTTACTACAGAAGCGCACATTGTTTCCTTGAGAAATCGAAATGGTTATTCTGATTTCTTGGGAAAATGGACATATCACGACGGCGACGAATGAACGAACTTCCAAGCTTCTCTCAGTGGATATTCTGAAATGAACGAGTTCGTGGCGGCCGCGATGCGGCAGCATTGAACGATTTTAACCTAACGACGTTATGCAAAACATTTGAAGTGGTAATAGTAAACTGTAGAGTAATTACGATATATAACCACTTTGTTTTTTTTTTTTTTTTGCAGAGGTGTATCATTTTTATAGCATGTTTTTTAGCAATAAGTTTGTGTAGTGGCACCACCAACGTCTTATGGCACAAGTGCCCGGCAAATAACGCGAGCTCTTCAAGGTTTCTGCGGGCTCCAACGTGCGTCCCTGCTTGCCTGCATCGCGCTCATACCATCAACTAAGCTCCTGCGTGTGCTGACAGATTTTGCTGCAACGCATGCTGAGTACACTTAGGCTTTCGTAAGTGCTTTGTTGCTGTTTCGCGCTTGAAAATTTCGTTTTTAATAACTTTGTCGCACAGCTAACGCGCAACAATGCGACTGAGCCAAAGTTTCCTTTTCGTCGCCAAGTTTCCGGGTGCAATCGGCGAAGTAATTCGTTTCATTATGATGTCGTACATGTGCCGATTTATTACTGCTGGCTTCGCTGGAGACATAAGCGTGCGCAGGGTTCCCCTTCAGGGGGGGGGGGGCGGAGGTTCGTCGCCGCGCCCCCCCTCCCTATTATGTCAATTTATGGGGCTGACTTTCCGCCCCCCATATCGCCCCCACCTTCCTATTATGTCAATGTATGGGGCTAGCTTTGCATACCCCCCCCCCCCCCCCGTGCGCACGCCTATAGGGAACCAAAGCTCAAGTTTGCGGAGCGACGACAGCGCCGCGCTGCGGCTCTGGAGAGAAGCGCTGGTGAAACTGGGAATAAGCGCCGCGGAGGGCGCGCCTGTTTCAGCGACCGCCGACAGCGGCGGCACGCGTGCGCACGCGTTCTTCGGTCGGCGCGGGGAGCTTAGACGTTGTGCCGTGAGCTTGGCACGCTGAACCGAGAGGCTTGCTTTGCGAAGCTGCTTTCCCGCGATGGTAGTGTTGGGACGCGTGTACGCGCGGGAGAAGAAGACACGACCGCGCGGCGTGGATCCCAAACATCGACTGTTTATTCAGGTTCTCTGGAGGTTCCGGAGAGCAGCGGAGGGTGGCGCTGCCTGGCGGCTTGGCTTGGCTTGGCTGCCGCCACAGCACTCCCCCCCCTAGTGAGTTGCCGAACGGAGTTAAAGGTCCAGGCGAGTGGGTGCTCTTGATAGCCGCCCACTGTGCGTCAGCCGGGAGGGCACCTCGTGGACTTGGGCTGGCATTGAAGCTGGGGGGTCCTGGCGATGATTCCCTTAGTGGAGGCAACACGGCGTCGTCACGGTCCATGTGTGCTGGCTTGATGCGGTCCAACGACACGACCTCCTCACGGCCGTTTCTCTTGATTGTGAATTGCTTGTTGCCACGGCGGAGGACTTGAAACGGCCCATCATAGGGTGGCTGAAGAGGTCGCCGAACCGCGTCGTGTCGTACAAACACATATGGGCACGATGTGAGCTGTGGGTCGACGTGCACCACACGCGACCCTGGGGGCCGTGGAGGTACCGCGCGCAGTTTGCTCATGACGTTGCGTAGGCGAAGTGCATAGTCGCTGCAAGCTATGGATGCCTCCTCTGAGCCGCGCGCAAAGAGCTCTCCCGGCAGCCTGAGTGTCGTGCCGTAGACCAGCTCAGCGGCGCTGCAGCCAATGTCCTCTTTCAAGGTGGACCTTATACCCAAAAGAACGAGTGGGAGGGCCTCCACCCAGTTGTGTTCCTCGGTTGCCGTGAGCGCAGCCTTCAGCTGGCGGTGAAAGCGCTCCACCATGCCGTTGCTCATGGGGTGGTACGCTGTCGTGCGTATGCGTGAGGTGCCCATGAGCTGACTGATGGCAGTGAAAAGGGCTGATTCGAATTGTCGGCCGCGGTCTGTTGTTATCGTGGAGGGCACACCGAAACGGGCTACCCAGTGGTGCAGGAAAGCACTCGCAACCGTCTCGGCAGTGATGTCCGCGATAGGGATGGCCTCCGCCCAGCGGGTGAACCTGTCGACACAGGTCAGCAGGTAGGCCTTTCCGTGGCAGGGTGGCAGTGGGCCGACGATGTCCAGGTGGACATGATCAAAGCGAGAATCCGGAGTGGGGAGTGTTCCCAGTGCTGTCGAGGTATGGCGTTGTATCTTAGAGCGCTGGCAAGCTACACATTCGCGTGCCCAGCGTCGGACGTCCCGATTTACGCCCGGCCAGACAAATCTTGCCGTCACCAGTCTTTGGGTGGCTCTAATCCCCGGATGAGACAGTCTGTGCAAGGACTCGAACACATGGCGACGGAGGCTCGCGGGCACGAACGGGCGAGTTCTACTGACGCTTGTGTCACAGCAAACCTTGTCCTCGGATCCGGGAACCGGGATCCACTCAAGATTCAGGGCAGTGGTCGCGGTCAACAGGTGTTTCAGTTCGTCATCTTCACGTTCGAGCGGCTGCCAAAGCGGGAAGATCAACCTGTAGTGTGGGCATGATGGCGTTCACAGGATTCCGTGAGAGGGCGTCCGCTACCTCGTTGTCGCCGCCTTTGACGTGGCGGATATCAGTCGTGAACTCTGGATATATAGGACATTTGGCGCCGTTCACGTGCTGTGTGCGTTCCACCGTCGGAGCTTAGCGAGCGCAATGCATAAGTAAGCGGCTTGTGGTCGGTGAGGACGAAAAACTCTACACCTTCCAGGAAATGGCGAAAATGTCGTATGGCAGCGTACACGGCCAGCAGTTCTCTCCCGAAGGTGCTGTAGCGGCGCTCGGTAGGTGTTAGCTTCCTCGAAAAGAAGGAAATCGGGCGCCAGATTCCCCCCAACGAGCTGCTGTAATACAGCCCCAACGGCTGTATCGGAGGCATCTACCATTACGCTCTGCGGGACACCGGACCTGGGGTATTCAAGCAGTGCGGCGTTTGCCAAAGCGTCCTTGACCTCGCAGAAGGCTTCTTTTGCTTCTTGAGACCAGGAGAGGGTGTCCGAGCCATTTCGTGAAGTGGCCAGCAGGTCGTGAAGAGGTTGAAGGATATGGGCGCAGCGGGGAATGAAACGGCGGTAGAAGTTTACCAAACCCAGAAATTCCCGAAGCTGGCGCTTGGCGGTCGGCTGCGGAAATCCTTGCACGGCTTCAACCTTGTTGGGTTGAGGAAGAACTCCTGAGGCGGAGATGACGTGTCCAAGAAACGAGAGTTGTCGCACACCAAGCTCGCATTTGGCCATGTTCACGACCACGCCATGTTCCACTAAGCGCTGGAAGACGATGCGCAGATGATTCACGTGCTCTTCCGGAGTGCTGCTGGCGACTAGCAAGTCGTCAAGATAGGCGTGGCAGAAGCTGAGGCCGCGTATAGCACCGTCCATGAACCGCTGGAATGTCTGACCCGCGTTTCGGAGTCCGAATGGCATTCGGAGGAATTCGAAAAGTCCGAAAGGCGTTGCGATGGCGGTCTTCGGGACGTCCTCCGGGGCAACGGGAATCTGATGGTATGCCCGCACCAGGTCGATCTTCGAGAAGATAGTGGCACCGTGAAGCCTCGTCGTGACATCGTGTATGTGCGGTACCGGGTATCTGTCTGGAGTCGTTACCTGGTTCAGCGCCCTATAGTCGCCGCATGGTCGCCAGTCTCCCGGCGTTGACTTTGGCACCATATGAAGTGGAGATGCCCAGGCGCTCGACGAGGGTCTGATGATCCCTAGCGCCATCATGTGTTCAAATTCCTGTCGTGCGACCTTCAACTTCTCTGGAGGCAAACGGCGAGGCCGCGCGTGCACGGGTGGGCCGCTGGTGGCGATGTAATGGCGTACCTCGTGCTTCACCGCGGCGCTGGCTGGCGGCTGCCTCGTCAACTCGGGAAAATCCTGCAGAATGCGAGTAAAACGTTCTGCACCGGACGGCCCGAGCAGAGTGGGGCTCAGCGGAGGGTGGTGCGAGGGATTGCCTTGCACAGTTGCCTGCGACACGGGATCGTGAAGGCGGCGGTTGCGCACGTCGACGAGAAGGCCGAAATGCCGAAGAAAGTCCGCACCCAAGATGGCGAACTTCACTGCTGCCACGATGAAAATCCACCGGAACGTTCTGTTCAAGCCTAAATCGAGTGGCAGCGAGCGATGTCCGTAGGTGGCGATGGTTGTGTTGTTGACCGCCTGAAGCGGGGACGCACTGGGGACACGGCGATCGGTGGACCCAACCGGCAGCACGCTCACCTCAGCGCCGGTGTCCACGAGGAATCGAAGCCCACTGTCGCGGTCGGTGAGGAAAAACACTGATGGACGACGTTCGGGGGCCTCTGCGACACTGGTCGTCCTCAGTGCCGGCCGCTCCCGTTTCCCGCATAGTCGCACGGAGGAATGCATTTGCGAGCAGCATTGCCATGCTTCCTGTGATACCAGCAGATTCTCTGTTGCACTGCTGGGCGCTGGCGCTCCTCGGGAGTGCTGCGGGCCTGCATCGCTGCGACGGTATCGGCGAGGCGGGATATCTGCTCCCGGATGTCATGCAGCGTGGTCGTGGGCGCGCCGCCGGCGATGTCTGGCTGTAGCGCCGCGACGGACGGCGGAGCGACCGCCAGCACCGAGTCCGCGAGCTCGGCGAGTTGAGACAGGCGTTTGTCGGCAGCCGAGGCGAGGACCATGCGCACGTTGACCGGAAGTCGCTGTAGGAACAGCTCGCGAAGCAGTCTGCTGTCGGCATCGGTGGTGGCTGCGCTGGCCGTGTGCAACAGCTGCCTCATGTGGCGCAACAATTGGCTGGGCGTCCGGTCCCCGAGCTCGGTGTCGTGCAGTAGCTGCTGCAGTCGCTGAGGCTCAGACGGCGTGAGGCGGCTGATGAGCAGCTGTCTGAGCGCTGTGTACGCGTTCTCTGCAGGTGGAGCGACCAGCAGATCGCGTATCTCGCTCGCTATTGCCGGTGGGAGGCTGGCGACCACGTGGTGGTACTTTGTTAGCTCAGCGGCAATACGACGAGCGGTGAATTGGGACTCCACCTGCAGGAACCACAGCTGCGGGTCCGCTGTCCAAAACGGCGGGAGCCTGATGTCGACGGCGGAGATGGCCGGTGCGTCATGGGGAGTCTCCATGGCGTCGATCGCTTGAAAAAGGCGGTAAGCCTCGTCCGGGTCACCACTGTTGGGACGCGTGTACGCGCGGGAGAAGAAGACACGACCGCGCGGCGTGGATCCCAAACATCAACTGTTTATTCAGGTTCTCTGGAGGTTCCGGAGAGCAGCGGAGGGTGGCGCTGCCTGGCGGCTTGGCTTGGCTTGGCTGCCGCCACACTATCAAGAATGGTACTAGAGTGTACTAGAACAGAGTGTAAGTTAGGAGTCCGATCATTATGCAAAAAGAAAGACATCAAATTACGACGCCGAACTTCAGTCGCAGGCGCTTGAGTAGAGGTCGGGCTGCCAAGCAGGACTGGATGGGATTCAAGCAGAGAGAAAGAGAGAGAGTGGCCAATACATGGACGCGGCGCGCATCATCAGAGTTCGAAGCGGAAGGAGGGGGGAGGGGGGTGTCGCTTTTTCGGAACGGCGTCGAAAGTTGAAATTAGCAATAAAATTAGGGAGGGCGCTTTCTAGGAATTTCACTGTAAATGTGCGCAAGGTTGTGCATGATGGGAAGTGGTTTCAGCGCCCTTCCCGTCGCCCCTTGGTCGAAACTATAGTCGGGTACAACTTTAGAAGACAGGAGAGGCACCGCCCAGATGACCGAGGCGCAGCAGCCAATTGCCTCTGCGACTAAAAGAATAGTGCCTCTCAAAAAAAAAAAAAAAAAGAAAAAGCAAAAAGAAAGCTAAAAAAAAGCAAGGTCCTGCCAAAGATCGGTCGTTTGCGCGCTAGGTTGGCAGCAACGATGGCAGCATGTTCTCCGTCGGCGGCGTCACCGGCCGTCCGGCTCATGACGTCACCTGAAGTGCGCGCCTATTGGTGGAGGCTCGTGTGCATCCGCCTTTGAGGGGGAAAATGCCGCTGCCTTCTAAAGTTAGCGTCGAGATGCAAAAATGAAAATGAAGCTATTGCGTGCTGCTTACGACGACCTGCCTTTGGTCTGCGGCTTTCTGCGTGATGTACACAGTTATTGGAATGCAACGTCGGCAGTCCTGGGCCGCCATTATCGTAAAAAAAACTGCATGGCCGTAACCTTAGACATTCTACAGTGACGGGACATTTCCGACTGAGCAATGATGTATGTGGGGCTTACTTGGCGCCCCCCTTTAGATGACGAGTGGTCTAGTTTCAACGAAAGAAGTGTAAATTTAAAGGCTCGTTATCTTTGTTAGACACAATATTAACCCTCTATTGCATGGCGTCCCATATTTGGCACATACCGATTAACATTTTTTTATAGCGGGCGCAAGAGGACCAGTGGAGAATGCGACACAGTTAGAGTAATCCTTACAGTTACGTGCACTAAATATAAAAAAAACGCTGCCATCCCTACAGCAGTATGAAATCTAGGCATGAACTAGATTTCACGGTGCACGTGCAAGCTCGGATCATGAACAACAGTGACTGCTATATTTTTTTTGCAACCATTTTCTCGTTGCAGAAGCAAGAAAAAAAAATATTTTGGCATATCTCGTGGCTTTGAAAATTCATGCTCATTAAGGCTATTCTCAATTCCGTTTTCCACTACGGTATATAGTCGGAAATCGGTATGTGCCATATTTGGCACAGTATGCATGTGAGTGATGAAATGTGCAATATGATGCCATCAATGTTTTGTTGCACAGTGCAAATACAAACAAAAAGAAATCCTCTGAGATCATGCAGCACAGCTCGTTTTTGCCAGATTTCAGTTGTGGTGGTAGGTTTTGAGATGCTTCACGAAAATATCGAGTGTCAGCAGCAGTACCTGGCAATTTTTTGTTACATTATTGGCGTGGGTGCACGAAAAAATTATGTAAAGTCTAACCAGCGCATGGCGATATTTAGCTTTTACGATTTGTCGGCAACTGACGCTCACAACCACAAGTCAGCGGTTGGAAATTCGGGCAGGAAAGAACAGCAAGGCGGCACCATGCGAAAAGCCAAACGTGTAAGCGGCCATCTTGCACGTAGATGTCGGCAGTCAGATGCACTAACCAAAATGTTCAATTATGTCTGAACACAGGAAGCAATTGTTTTGCTTTATTCCACAAATCAAGCTAAAAAAGACCGCAATCAGTGAGATTTTGTTTTTCAGCTATGGCAGCAATTTTGCTCCCCCACTTGCATAGTGTGCCATATTTGGCACAACCCTTTATCTTCATTAATACAGTCACAATAAATCTGAAAATTTTTGTACATGTTATTCTTCATACAGTTAACGATAAAAAATGATCAAATAATTTTTCAATTGATTTTTTCATAATTCATGCAATAGAGGGTTAATGACTACTAACAGACAATGTTGCCCAGCAAAGTATAGAGGATGTTATTAGTAGTAATTGTAATGTAAATGTGAATAAATTAAAGTGGACAAAAAGATAACTTGCCGCCGGCAGGGGCCGAACCTGCGACCTTCGAATAACGCGTCTGATGCTCTACCAACTGAGCTACGGCGGCGGTCATCCCTCCGTCCACTTTCTAGGGTATATATGTGCATTTTAACGTGGGCGTAGACGCGCGCATTGTGGACATCTGCGGCGCGGCTGCCATATTTGTGCCCACGGCGTCTTACCGGCGTCTGACCGCTCTACGGCGGTTCCGCTGTATCAGCCCCTCAAAGAGTGGCAACACCCTAATGGGAGCGCTCGCATCGAGCAGGGTTGCCGTTGGGTGGACATAAAAAGGCGCCAGAACTCACGCCAAATGTGGGCAAAGTAGCCATGTCATTTGATATTATCGCCGAATTTCTAGCCAAATAGAACAGAAGCGGTATTATCAACAGAGTCTTTACTATTGATCAATAAATAAAACCATTTTGAATAAGCAAAACCACAAGTTTAAAAAAGAGCCATATGGCGCCAACTGGAAATTTTCGTCGCCAACGAAGTCCAAAAGTAGCCAATTTGGCGTAAAGTAGCCACCAACGGCAACCCTGGCATCGAGGTACACTCACGGTCTGGAGGCCTCCAGACCGGCCGTGAGTGTTCTCAAGCATGTTGGTCCCAGGGAACCCTGCATGCTAAGCTCAATTCAGCGCCAAGGAACCACCTTCACCCCCGCTTTCACGAAACGATTTTAACACGAGTGTTTTATGCCGGGGTCCACCACGGCTCCACTGTCGTATTTCCGTCGCAGATATGACGTTGCAAAATATACGCTAACAGATCGCAAAGAAAAAAACTTCTCTTTCTCAATTCTTTTCTTTCTCCTCTGATTCTCTATTTCTTCCTGCATTTCTTTATCTCTATTTCTTCCTTTCCCATTCTTTATGTGCAATGCCTTGCTCTCTCCCATCTTCCTTTCGCTCATGCGCTTACCTTGACTTCCCTTTTCTACCCTCTAGCCTGGATCAAAATAGCAAGTTGGGCGAGTTGGTGCGTATTCATATTTGAAGAAAAACAGCGCACTGAAAAAAAACGAAAACAAAGAAGAGATGGGACACAAGATTATCTCGCACACGCGGAAACAAAAAATATAATTGCCACAGATGCTTCAGTGATTGACGAAAAGACAGGCGTAGGCATATACTCCCATTTACTTGGATGGTCTTTTTCGTTAAGATTACCGGACTACACCCCCCGTGTTTGAAGCCGAACTCTTGGCAATTATTCTAGCGCTGCGGAAGCTACCTTTGAACGCCCATGACGCAATAATAGTTACTGACTCCTTGTCAGTATGTACGTCCCTTACAGCCACATCAAAATCAATTGCCTTAAAGACGTTCTGTATGCTAGTCCCTCCACAACTGAATATCGTAAAATTATTATGGGTACCTGGCCATTGTGGATTAGAATTAAATGAAATGGCGGACTCACTAGCACGAGCGGCATTGAATGGCCCAATACTCTCGGTCCTTCCTGTAGTGGCTAATATAACTGCAACAAGATACAGAAACTTTTCGCTTCGTGCAGACGCCATGGAATCAATAACGTCATGTACAGAAATCAGTCATTTAAAATTTCCGTGGAAAAGCCAGTGGTGTAATAACAGACAATTGGAAGTCCTAATAACTAGATTAAGATGTCGTGTTCCTCCGTTAAATTTATATTCATACAGGGCTGGTCTGGCGGTATCACCCCTCTGCAACTTTTGCTTAGAAGTGGAATCAATCGAGCACTATTTTTTGTCATGTCCCCGATACAGATTAATAAGAAAAAGACTACTTCTTATCCCTTTTGCTAAACTGGGACTGAACTGCACAAGTGATAATATACTCTCTTTCGGTGCTTCGGATCTGGGCTTCAGCCACGAGGACGCTTTTGATGCCGTTTGCAATTACCTTCATGAAACGAAACGAATGCGAATTTAAAATCCTTACTTCTGTACCTATTATAACTGCAGTGATGAATTAACAAAAAAAAGCTTATTATATTTTATTCCATTTGTTATTTCAGTTACTTATTTATTTTTAACTTTCAATTCAAGTTATATACAAAAGAAATATAGTGTCTGATCTGAATCGGTGAAAAACAATTATTGCACACTTTCTGATTATATATGGGGTTCTTTTGGTTGTGAGCACAACATCAAAATTCATAAAATCGAAAAGTCTTAACTTCTTCATATAGTGATCTCTTGGCCGATCCCCCGGAGTGGGTATGAGCCGTACCAAAAGGGAACAACAACAACAACAACAACAACGACACACAGGGCTGCCTGGATACCCGAGTGGTCAAGACGCTCGCCTTCGGATCGTGGGCGCGCGGGTTCGAATATCTCACTGCCTCGTGAGTAATTTTAGATGCGAAGCATCTTATGCTCGGGGCTCTGTCCGTCCCTCCCGTGTCCCGCGTCCCCCGTCCCGCGTCCGGCCACTTTCATGATGTAGGGAAGCACCCATTATGCGAACCGGAACACTGTAGTAATATGAAGGCCGTCAACCCTATCACAGTCATCAGAGTCATGGCCGAGAGCACAGAGAGCCTGCTTAGCTATAGCTAGGCAGGTGGTGTCTGTCGCCCAGGTTGACCCCATTCCTTGAGTCATGGCCGAGAGCACAGAGAGGCTGCCTGGCTAGGCATGTGGTGTCTGTCGCCCAGGTTGACCCCATCCCTTGATCTTGCTTGCATGTGTTTGGAGGGGGCATAGTCCGTCCCTCCTTCCCGCGTCCCACACCACCACAGCGCATGCGCGTCCCCTCTGTCTCCTACGCTCACCCCCTTTCCCTCCTCTAGGAATCCTCTAGTCTACGGAGCGTCCCACAGCCCCCCACAGCGCATGCGCGTACCCTCCCCTATCCTCTCCTACGCTCACCCCCCTTTCTCTACTCCAGGAATCATCTACTCTACGGAGCGGCGCCCGCGTCCAACATCCCCACAGCGCATGCGCGTCCTCTCCCCCCTGTCTCCTCTAGGAATCTTCTACTCTACGGAGCGGCACCGGCGTCCCACGTCCCCTCTCTCTCCTCTCCTACGGTCTCCCCCGTACTTTCCTCTAGGAATCCTGTACGGAGCGGCGCGCATGGCAGGTAGTGTGACAGCTGCATACTCCACTGGGGGGCGCCACGGTAGTTCCGCGGTATGAAAATGACGGAGCGCGCGCGCCTCATTCTCTCTCCTGTGCAGCGCCGCGATGAGCGCCCGGACCGCTGCCGTGAAATGAGAGCGGCGACGTTTCTCCCGCTCAAGCTAATTATCTCCCCGCTGCCTTCGCATCCACACATGGTTCCCTTTAGCGGGAGATGGGGAATTTTTTTTATTCGGCAAGATTTTCTTTCTTTCTTCGCCCTCACCCTCACATCGAATTCATTTGCGCACATGTTCGGGAAGCAAAACAGAAAAGGACGAAGACAGCGCGTGCCGGTTTCGTGATGACGATAATTTTGGGTCATTACATTTTACGCCGAGCTAGAACAGCTTTGCTGGCAAAAGCTGAATATTCCTGCTGGTTCAGCAGGAGGCCTTGAACTTATATTTCTGGCCTGTCCTAAATTCCACTACTATACTCGGCATAGGTCGGCACTTTAAGGGAGTACTCACTCAAACTCACTCACCACATTTTTTTCAGCCTTCGCACTCACTCACGTTCACACTCACGTCCACTCACACTCATGAGTACTCACTCATACTCAACTCACCACGTTCAAATGAGTGTGAGTGAGTATGAGTTGAGTGCACTCATGAGTGAGTGTGCCGAGCTCCATACATAGGTCGGCACTTTAAGGGAGTACTCACTCAAACTCACTCACCACAATTTTTTCAGCCTTCGCACTCACTCACGTTCACACTCACGTCCACTCACACTCATGAGTACTCACTCACGTTCACACTCACGACCACTCACACTCATGAGTTTTCACTCACGTTCACACTCACGTCCACTCACACGCATGAGTACTCACTCATACTCAACTCACCACGTTCAAATGAGTGTGAGTGAGTGTGAGTTGAGTGCACTCATGAGTGAGTGTGCCGAGCTATGATACTCGGCGACAACTTATCTTGACATTGGAGCGAAGGCTACGGAGGTGGGGGCTTCCACACATTCGTGTTGCTCCGCAAGTAGTTCGGCAGCTTGCGGCTGATTTCGGTTTTGCTCGCTCGCATCGTTAATGCGTTTAGAAAAACACATACATGAAAATCATGAATGGGAGAAACATTTCGATTGTTCAGTGTACATTTTAGTGTCCTATTACGAGTATATTTTTCTTGGAGAACTAAACACGCACAGTGACGTCACGGACGCCATGTTTCCTTGGAAAACGGGTGGGCTGAAAAGGTGGGGCTGTCTAAGAAATGGAAAGAAAAGGAAAACATTCTTGCAAGGTGAACGATAACTGTATTTTGCCCGCAACTTCCCGCAACTGTTTAAGTCTCATAATAAATAAACGGAGTATTTATTTCAGCAAGGCAAATGAGAAAATTATCAATAAACTTCAGTACTATTTTTTTGGGCGCAGCAGCAGACATGCTCTTTGGTTCTGTAGCTTCCACAGTGCTGTCAAGAAAAGCTGTCGCCGAGTATAGTAACATTTACTGTGCGGTGCGACCGAATATAGTAAAAAATTAATTAGATGTTTAAACTAAGTCTCAGGCCTAATGGTCTCTAAACTTTTGATGCCGACTGTATGTTCACACATGTCCCCACTTCACTTCTCCCTGTCACTGCATAATAGACTTTTATACGTAGTAGTGTGGGCTGCGACAATCTGTTTTCTCCTTTTCCTAAAACCCCTTATTATACAGTTGAACCTCGCTGTGACGAACACCGATAGATATAGTGAATTATCGGTTGTAATGAACTAAAAGCCAACATTGGCTGGTCATGGTTCATTTCAACGACAGTTATTCTCTTTATAACGAAACCAAAACGTAACCACTGCTGCGATATGGGCTGTAACGAAGAAATATATGGTTTGCACGAGACTCAAAACTTGAAAAGTGGCCTGAAAAAAGCAAAATAAATATTGAAAGACAATTCACAACCATATTTTCTTTTTTAAATGTGGACCCGTAATTAACAATTTGGTTAAAAACCTCGTTAGAAAAGGTGCCGGAATGTTGGTCGTCCCAGGCTCAACAAAAAGTGCGTTTGACTAGTCGCACCACCACAAGGACAGTAGAGGTGATTACCTAATTTATAGTGGATTTGGAGTCTATAGTAGTCCGTTGCATTTACGATTTTTGCACGGCCACATTGCCTAGTTGTTGGAGCTGATGTATATTCTCTACTGTTACAGCGAA
>JALIZH010029960.1:0-17998 GCA_030522465.1 Rhipicephalus appendiculatus
TGCGACCCTGGATTGAGGGGGCCCCCGTCCTCTGGGGCTCTACGTACACAGCAAACGGGTTTGAGCCTTTTTTGGGAGTTTTGGGCCCGGCTCTTAACTTGCATCCTAAAGGTACTACGCAAAACCCCCCTACCAAAGGAGGTTTTAGGGGGGTACGCAGGGGCAAGATGGCGGTGCCTGTTGAAGCGACAGCCGTCCACTTCGAATCTTTCTAGCCGTCGACCTGCGTTAATAAACTGATTCATTCCCAAATAATGCTGGTATTTGATTTAGATTTAAGTAATGAGGCTTCGCTAAGCGTATACTGCCGATAAAACAGCTCCGTTTTCGAGATACACAGTCGATTTGCGGTGCAGAAGGCTTAACAAGGTTTGTTTACAAAGTAAACGGAGTCAAAAAAGAGGGAATTAAGGAGGTAACCTTGGTGTTTTTATTTAACTCATTTCGGGGGGCTTGAACGGAGTTCATTGGAAGTTTTTTCTGCTTCTTTTGAGAGCTTTTAAAACGCCCCTTTATACCTTGCGACCCGAGAGAGGGTGAGAAAAAAAAGGTATTTCAGGCACTATACTAGTGTTTTAGAGACATTTCTTGCAACTATTCATAGCTAGGACATACTAGATAATGGACATTGATGTATTCATGCACATACATGACATATGCATACAAGCACGCACGACACAGGAATCGAACTCGCGACCACACGCACTGAAAGCAAACATCATATCCATTACACCACAGCGCCACCACTAGCTTGCGCAGCTTTCACGGGGGTATATATCTACGAAGCGGCTACTAACCCGTCGACGACACCTCAAACTTTTAATAATAATATCTGGGGTTTAACGTCCCAAAACCACGATATGATTATGAGAGACGCCGTAGTGGAGGGCTCCGGAAATTTCGACCATCTGGTGTTCTTTAACGTGCACTGGCATCGCACAGTACACGGGCCTCAACCATTTCGCCTCCATCGAAATGCGACCGCCGCGGCCGGAATCGAACCCGCGACTTTCGGGTCAGCAGCCGAGCACACACCTCAAACTTTTGTTCTCGTAGCATCGGCATGTGTTAGCGCTTTCGCAATGCCAGTACATAAACTCAGGCGCGTCACGAAGGCCAAGGTAAACACCTTCAGCTTCGAACTATTCGGTTCGTCGTGTCGTGCCGCTAGAAAAATTGTAAACGTGTGCCCTCTTGAGTACTTCGACACTGTTTCACTCGCCCGAAATTCGTGGATACCAGCGTGACAAAAGGTATCCTCAGATGGCCGAACATATGTGCATTCCATGGGCGTATGATGTGGAGCTATTTTCGCTGTTTCTGCCGCGAGCTGCACGCGTCCCATGGCAGCGGCGTGTTCCGAGCTGAATGACCGCCTTTGTTTCCATTGATGGGGTGTGTGCCTCCCGCCGCACGGAAGTCCTCAGAGACGAGGACGAAACACTGAGCAACACATCTTTATCATTTCAAAACACTGTCAGCGGCCCCTAAGCGCGAGCCGCGAGGCGTGCCTGTGTCCATCGTTCTCGTCATCCACTGGCGCGCTCACCGCTACGACTCCCATAGCATATAAAAGTTACTCACGCAGATGCCCACAAGCATTCGCAGGGTGCCTCTTCAGGTGGAAGGGGGGGGGGGGGGAGGGGACGAAGGCTCGTCGCTGTGCCCACCCTCCCTATTAAGTCAATGCACGGGGGCATACTCCCCCCCCCTCCCCGTCTGCACGCCTATGCAGATGCCCGAGTTACAAGGACATTGTAACGCGCCTACACTAAGTGCATTTATTGCGCGCGTACTCTCACGAGCCAAACGGAGGTGCAGCAGCGCCTTCAGATTAGCTGAACGATAATCTACATCCACAATTAGCACTTATTCGCAACTCGCACTTTCGCGGGGCACACAGTGATTCTCTAACTCAATTTCAGTATTTAGTCACTTTCACACTCGGAGACTACCTACAATCTTACTACTGCAATGAAGAAGAGAGAACAAAGAGACAACGCCCTCGCCTACAATCTTACTACTTACAATCTTACTACAACGACTACCTGCAATCTTACTAATTAACCTTCATTGTTAAACATCACACAAATGCATTAAAGCAAATGCGTAAACATGCCCCAATGTCAAGTACAACCACCACAAATTAGCGGTGACAGGTCTCCCGTTAAATAAAAAGTTAATGCACATGCACTTCGCCCTTGTGAAAGTCCATGTGTATGTGGCACTCCTCTTGCACAGATGATGTAGCAAGAATAAAAAAATGTAGTATTGCTGTCTTCTTCAACGAAACAGCTGTGATAAGAATGATAAGAAAAACAGTGTTCGCAATATTTTATTGGAATCAAAACAGTAGCAGTTCTCATGTCAGTGTAAGCATATGTATATTTCCATCTTCTTGCACAGAACCTACACCCAATACAAAACACTAAGAACATATACAGTACACCCCAAGCACTATATATAATTCACAACAGTAAAGCAACATGAAAGTAGTGCGGCAAATCTCATCATAATGGACACTGACATGTGCACTTCACTGTGCTAGTATGTAAACACAATCCAGATAAATGGGATCTACAAGGAACTTGGTGTCAGCCTGCACATGAAGGCAACTAAGTTAGTACAATAAGGCTAGCATTACTTTTAAGAAATATGCAACCATGCAGAGAGGCATGTTGTAGATTTTAATTGAATTAGTTTGCCCTATGGCATCAAAACACGTCATACATCATCATACAGTTCGGTTTTCTGCAGAAAAGTCCAAAATATACCTGTGGTGTTGATTGTAGATCCACTTACCACAATTTGTAAAGGCGTTCAGCCATGCCAGCAAAATGACAACATTGCATTCATATATGGCTGCACATGCTTACTCACAAATATCTGAAAATGAACTCAGTGTTCTAGAAATATACTTGGGAATTTGTCGCCATTATCACACAACTGCAATATACCAATACTTCTATTATACATAATTACTACAGCTATGTTTACAATATTCCCATGCCAGCCACTGTCATCTGCAACCTAAAAAGTTCTTCATCTTTAATTCCTCACTTCATGGCATGTGTATAGTTGCCACATTGAAAGTTAATACCACTACCATGGCTGCAAAGTCAGCATGAAATTAGGCAATCACATGCCTAAAATAAAAAAAATTCCTACAAGTAGTGGCTGGTGGCTTGGCATATTGGAGGTGGTTGAATAGAATTTGACCACGAATCTATAGAGCCTGTAATGCAGTCAGGAATTGAGTTCATAGTTAAAGTGTGAAAACAAAACAGCAACACACATAGAAATAGAAATGAAGGGAACAGGACAACACAGTATTAGCAACTGAAATTTAACACGTGTATGGCGTTTTTAGTCACGTTCATACTCATTCTGTGAGTGCATTTTTTTGCACTAAGTGTGTATATCTTTCTGTGGTTTGCATTACACTTCAGGTCCTCGTTAGTGTAGAGTGAGGCACAGGGGAGTGTTCCCAAAATACAGTGTCTTGTACACAAACAAGTGGGTGAGCAAGTCTTGCAGCTTTGCCAGAAATGTCTTCCTGAAAGTAATAGAAGTCCATTAGGCTTTCCATATCCAGAAATATGAATGTCTTGGCAAAGACTCACACTTGACTATACTATTGCAGACCTTTAAACAGAACACAAAACAAATGCAATAGTGAGATGCTGCTAAGTAGTTTCTTGTGAACTTTTCACTTAAAGTACAGAGGGCAAAAAGTACACAACTGCAATGAAATGCGAAACAGCACCAGAAGTGTACTTTTGTCCTGTGTACCATCATTCAAGTAGTTTTAGCTGTCAGTGAAGTTACCATTGTAGTGTAAAGGGGTGCAAATTTTAGTATGATTAACCTTGGAGTTAAACGGATTTCAATGGAGGCGTAACTGCTTGAGGCCCACATACTTAGCTTTAGGTGCGTGTTAAAGAGCCCCAGGCGGTCTAACTTTCCGAAGTCCTCCACTAAGGCGTCTCTCATAAACGTATGGTGGTTTTGGGACGTTACGCACCAACAGTTATCACTTACAACACATGCAACACTAGCTTCTTCATCAACCACAGCTGTTCTGTTTAGGACTGAAGATTGGGCGACTTGGTATTGATTCATGGCAAAATTAAACAGTGCACTTGTAATGACGACAATAGAAGACGTGGACAAAGTACCAGCCTGTTTACCTTGTCAGAAATTGTGTCAACAGTCAGAATACTGTGTGCTGATCATAAACACTATGGCAACAAAAAGTAAAACAAAATAACCAGAGGGAAGGAACAAGTTGATTCAACAACGAGGTTCAACAGATTCAACTGACTCATATCAATGTGATTAAATTAGCCTTGCACAAGTGACACATCTCCTAAATTCCATAAATATGCACATGTAACCTTGGCAAGTTCTAGTGCTGATATGTGACTAATGAAGTGACCATACTATAAAATGCATGTGCTTCAGCAAACACACTGTAACTAAGCACATGTCTTACACATCATATGGCCATCATAATGTGTCATTAACATGACTTATTCTTTCTAGCTAAATGTATACAAGCTCATGATGTCAATGCGCCTTGATATGCAATTTAACTTTTTGTGTAGGAGACGGACAAAGTGCCCAAGGCAAAATTGTCGTCAAAAAGTATTCTTACTTGCTCATAATCTGCGCATGACAACAGAATAAATAGAAAACAAATCTGGCCTTAATGCACGTTTTACCACATGACAGCGTGATAACAGCTGTCTTTTTTTTTTTTGTTGCTTCAGTGTATACTCCCTGGAAGCACTGCTTCATTCATGCTTTATCGCAAGCAAGGAAATTATGTCGTACAAACATTCAGTTTTAAGGCGCACTCGCTTGAATTGCCTGGCCACGCCAAGCGGTCAGCCAATTCGAAACACGTATCACACATCGTTGTTATGTGAGCTTAATGGCCTTTCTTTTTTCGCTTTTCATTGCACTTTTGACGCAACGCAATATGCAGAACAGCACCTACTGCTGCCCAAGCGACAAGGTCGCGCAAACAGAGGAAACATAAGTATTTCGTACCATTTGTGTTCCTGAATGTGCCGCGAACGCGGCGCGCCCATCAGCTGCTGCTCGCTTGAGTCACCGGGCCATTGCCACACCATTGCACACGCAGTGCATGTTGCACTGTCGTCAAACCACACATTTCACGTCCCGCGACGAGAACACAGTAAGGCTGCCGGCATGAAATGTGCACACATGATCGACGCATAGCAAGGTAGTTGAAAGGCGTCCTTCACAAAACCGACGTTATCCCATGACGGCTTCGCTTCGCTATCACTCACGCACGCCGCTGAGGCCAGCCTGCGGTAGTATTCGCTGTCATTTCGGAACTTCTCGCGTTTCTCGCGGCTCTCTTCCCGCGTTCCTTTCTTTTTGCTTTCTTTTTTCCCCTCCGCGCGCGCAAGCGTGCGATGGTTCCTCTCTTATCGCCGCCGTTCGAAGGTCAAGGGCATTTTTTTTCGCTTCGTCCCTTTCAGAGCAGCCGCTTGAGGAGAGTCGCGTTTTTTCTTTCGTTTCTCTTGTTTTTCTTTTTTTTTGCGCCGGGATTTTTGAACACCGGATCTTATTCCGTGCGTTGAGGCACGCCGCCTCTGCCCAATTCGTCATCCAAAAGGGTATACTGAGTGTGCGTGCTGTGCCGATAGGCCACACCGAGGGTGTACACGCTCCTACTTTTAGTTTAACATCGATTTGATGGTAAAACAACATAAGCGAAGTTATTCTGTGGTCGAAATGCCTCGTGAACCCGAGCCCAGTGGTAGTGTGCATTCCGTACAACAATGTGCATCAGTCGACGAGACGAAGAAATCGTTGATTAGCACGTTCATGAATTTATTAATCACTTTGAGAAACACTTCTTTCGCCCGCGCCGTTGCATACATGCCCGCCAGCACTGAAGGCACTACAGCTTCGGATAAAATAAAGGGAAGATATGCCCGAGAAAGTGAAATAGGAGTTTTCGGTTCTTGAACTCCATTTGACAAAATGGCGTCAGATCGTCAATTTACCTCCTTTCTTCCGCCTTTTATCCCTATAATTTCTCAAGGAAATAAAATTGAGGACGCAGAACTTTATTACACCGATCTTAATACTCCCTAAGGGAGTACGGTCCCAAATGAAGGTAGTATTAAGCCCTTAAAACGCCCAATTCGGCTAGTTTGCGTTTACAGTGTAAGTGAAAATAGGTATATTTGCTAGGTATAAGTATCGGCTAAAAAAAAAAAAGAAACGCCAGACCTGCGCGGAAAACGCAGAACAGTATATATATATATATATATATATATATATATATATATATATATATATATATATATATATATATATATATATATATATATATATATATATATATATATATATATATATATATATATATATATATATATATATATATATATAATCAAGCTTTTCATACCGCTATGAAATCAAGTTTATCCCTCCCTCCTCTCTCTCATCGCAGGTCTGTAGCTTCATTATGTCTTTTTCATAAAATTTACTTTAATAACTACCTGAAAAACAAGTTACTCACAAGGCCCTCATATATATCAGCTCGCATTGATCACCGCAATAAAGTTGGAATTCCATCGTGTCACACTAAATGTTTTCATGACTCATTCATACCCAGAACTTGTGTCAGTTGCAATGGCCTTCCCCACAACATTGTTGATGTAACTGATATTAATATGTTCCGTAAAACTATTGCTATTTTGTGAATATATTTATGTTTGTTACTCCTTGTATAATTTCTTTCTTATTATCAAAATTGTTCTCTTGTACTCCCGCTGCTACTTCTCATTATTTGCCTTGATGTGACTTTTACCATTCACTTTGTAGTTTTTTTTTTCTCTCCTTTATGCTTTGATGTTTTTTTGTATTCTAGTGTGTCCCCACTCCCCTCTGTAATGCCTTCGTGCCTTCGGGCCCTGAGGGTAAAATAAATAAATAAATATATATATATATATATATATATATATATATATATATATATATATATATATATATATATATATATATATATATATATATATATATATATATATTGTCACAGTTTCGACGAGCTCCGAAGACAGCGTCTTCTCACGCGACACCCTAACGTTTCGGATGACAGTATCTCGAGCCCGACTACCGCCCCGGACCTTCAGTCTCTGCTATCCCAGATCAAGGAGTTTGTCCGTGCTGAGGTCGCTCGTCAGCTTTCGCTGCTGTCAACAGCCGGCCAACCTACGTCGCCTCTGCCAGCAAACATTCGCCAGGTCATCCAAGAGCAAGTTTGCGCGGCTCTGCCATCTGCCAGCGACACTCCACCGTTGCCGACCCCTCTTGTTTGTGCCGAGGTAACTGCGCCTCTGAGCTATGCTCACGTTGCCGCACGGCCACCAAAAATATAATGCTGACACTGGGCTTAAAGCGGCAGTGGCGTCAGAACGGTAGCAGCGAGAACTGGACGGGTGCGGGCAGCGTTGCAGCAGCAAAACAGGCCAGGCAGCTCCAGCTCGTGCCTCGCGCGAAGTTGTCGATGCGGCTGCAGCGCTGGGTGTTCCTCTTCCCTAGAATATATATATATATATATATATATATATATATATATATATATATATATATATATATATATATATATATATATATATATATATATGATTCAAAAGAAAGTTCTGTGGGTCCGGTGCACATATAGTCAAGAAATGAAGGAGCACACTTACGCAAATTGCATATTTTTTTACTGGTTTACGTTTCGGCCGTGGCACGGCCTTCGTCAGAATGACATTCCGTGGGCGTCACCCGTGGTGTTAGTGAAGAAAAAGGACGGAACCCTACGCTTCTGCGTCGATTATCGCCGCCTGAACAAAATAACGAAGAAGGACGTGTACCCTCTCCCACGGATAGACGACACCCTCGATCGGCTCCACAACGCGAGGTACTTTTCGTCGATGGACCTCAAGACCGGCTATTGGCAAATTGAAGTCGACGAGAGAGACCGAGAAAAGACCGCGTTTATAACACCAGACGGCCTCTTCGAGTTCAAGGTCATGCCCTTTGGTCTTTGCTCGGCGCCTGCGACTTTCCAACGGGTTATGGACACAGTACTGGCAGGATTGAAGTGGCAGACTTGCCTGGTGTACCTGGACGACGTCATTGTGTTTGCTTCAAACTTCGACGAACACCTCCGGCGACTTGACGCAGTACTTCAAGCAATCAAGACCTCCGGCCTCACCTTGAAGCCTGAGAAGTGCCACTTCGCATACGAGGAGCTCTTGTTCTTGGGTCACGTGATCAGCAAGTCCGGAGTACGCCCCGATCCTCAAAAGACAGCCGCCATCGCTACATTCCCGCCACCCGCCGACAAGAAGGCCGTCCGTCGATTTCTCGGCCTGTGCGCCTATTACAGGCGGTTCGTCAAAAATTTTGCCCGCATCGCCGAGCCACTCACTAACCTTACCAGAACCGACGTCGAGTTCAAGTGGGAAACACCGCAAGAGGAAGCATTTCAAGAACTAAAACGACGCCTGCAAATGCCTCCATTACTTGCGCATTTCGACGAACACGGCGAAACAGAAGTGCACACCGACGCAAGCAGCGTAGGACTCGGCGCCGTCCTTGTGCAGAAGACGGACGGACTGGAAAGGGTTATCAGTTATGCTAGCCGGTCGCTATCCAAGGCAGAGGCCAACTATTCAACAACAGAAAAAGAGTGGCTCGCCATCATCTGGGTTACGTCGAAGTTTCGCCCCTACCTCTACGGCAGGCCCTTCAAAGTTGTGAGCGACCACCACGCCTTGTGTTGGCTAGCTAACTTGAAAGACCCTTCAGGTCGTCTCGCAAGATGGAGTCTCAGACTTCAAGAATTCGACGTTACCGTCGTTTACAAGTCCGGACGAAAGCATTCTGACGCCGACTGCTTGTGTCGCGCCCCCCGTCGACCCGCCGCCACAGGACGACCTTAATGATGACTGCTTCTTGGGAACCATCAGCACCGATGACTTCGCTCAACGACAACGAGCCGATCCGGAACTCAAGGGCCTTATAGAATACCTTGAGGGCAAGGCCACCATGGCTCCAAAGGTATTCAGACGAGGACTGGAGTCGTTTTTCTTGCGCAACGGCCTTCTCCTAAAGAAAAACTTCTCACCACTTCAGGCCGACTCCCTCCTCGTAGTACCTTCAGCCTTACGTCCCGAAGTTCTGGACGCTCTGAATGACGACCCGACGGCTGGACATCTTGGATTTTCCCGTACGCTCGCGAGGATACAAGAAAAGTACTACTGGAATCGCCTTACTGCCGACGTCACCCACTACGTGAAGACCTGCCGAGAGTGTCAACGACGGAAGACACGACCCACTAGGCTAGCCGGACTTCTGCAACCCATCGAGCCACCTCGCCGACCGTTCCAGCAAATCGGCATGGACTTACCGGGGCCGTTGCCGACGTCGAATTCCGGAAACAAATGGATCGTCGTAGCAACGGACTACCTCACCCGCTACGCCGAGACAAGGGCACTGCCTAAGGGCAGTGCAGCCGAGGTAGCAAAGATCTTCGTCGAGAACATCGTACTGCGTCATGGCGCCCCAGAGGTCCTCATTACCGACAGAGGTACGGCCTTTACAGCGGACCTAACGCAGGCGATCCTGAGGTACAGCCAAATAAGTCACCGCCGGACCACCGCCTACCACCCGCAGACCAATGGCCTCACCGAGCGTCTAAATAAGACCATCGCCGACATGCTGGCCATGTACGTCGGCGTCGAACACAAGACGTGGGACGCCATCCTTCCGTACGTGACCTTCGCGTACAACACGGCCGTACAAGAAACGACGCAGTTGACGCCATACAAGTTGGTCTACGGACGGAGCCCGGCAACGACGCTCGACGCCATGTTGCCAAACGTGACCGACGAGGAAAACATCGACGTGACCACCTACCTACAGCGCGCCGAAGAAGCACGACAGCTCGCCCGCCTACGGATCAAAAACCAGCAGCGGACTGACAGTCGCCGCTACAACCTTCGACGACGCCACACGGAATACCAACCCGGTGACCGTGTATGGGTGTGGACGCCAATACGCCGACGGGGACTCAGTGAGAAGCTTCTTCGGCGATACTTCGGGCCGTACAAGGTGCTTCGACGTCTCGGTGCTCTGGACTACGAGGTCGTCCCGGACGGCATCACAAACTCTCAACGGCGCCGTGCGCGACCTGAAGTCGTCCATGTCGTGCGCCTCAAGCCGTATTACGCGCGTTAGCAAACCTGAGGACTGCACTTATTGCTTAATTATTGTACGTTCTTTTTTTATTGTTGTGATTTATTGTTGCATGCATTTTACCCCGTGTTCTCGTTTAAGCATCGGGACGATGCCTTTGCAGAGGGGGGCATTGCCACGCGCTATTCTTCTTTTCACTTTTGTTGTATTCGGTTTTCGCCCACAGAGACCTTCAGCAAAGCTCAGCTCAAACCGCGCCTTATTGTTCTAGAACCTTCGCGATTATTGTAGATCGTTTTGTTAAGATTGCACGCAAGACGCGACCACTCGAGATTATTCCAGAGCTTGCGCGATGACCTGTGATAAGGCTAGAATGTTCGACGCGTGATGCATAAAAGCCGGTGCGCTCCAACGATGTTCAGTTTTGATCGACGGCCGACGCTCCGTTCGCCGCTATCAGTGCCAATGTGTATTGCTGTAATCTGACTTTCAGTTTACCGGCCACAAGTTCGGCCTAATAAACAGTTTCATTTGAACATACCGACTGCTGCTTGGGTCAACGTCACGACCACGTGACAATATATATATATATATATATATATATATATATATATATATATATATATATACATGGTGTTTTTTTTTAAGCAATACAGATTTTTCCTTTAAAAAGTATAATAGTGAGGCACTTGTCGTCTTCGCAGCTGATTTCTAGGCCGAGGCGGAAAGATTGTACCACTAATTAGATCACCCAGAAATTGCTAATTAACAAAAATAATTTAATTAACGTTTTAATTATCAATTTTAGGGCAATCATTTATATGGCGAAGTTCTACGTCACAGCTTATGGCGAGCCCAATTTTTAAAAATCGAAAATATCGCGTGTAGTTTGAGAGATCCATCGTCGAATTCCGGCTTGACGCAGCACGTGGCGCGCCCGGTGCGTCGAAACTGACGCACCGGGCGCGTCAGTTTCGACGCACCGGCACGCCCGGTGCGTCAGTTTCGGTATCTACCGCACCGCGGTCTGGAAATTCGACGATGGATCTCTCAAACTACACGAGATAATTTAAATTTTTGAAAATTGGGCTCGCCATAAACTGTGACGTAGAACAACTTCCCCATATAAACAACTGCCCTAAAATTGATAATTAAAAAATAATTAAAGTATTTTTGTTAATTAGCAATTTCCGAGTGATCTAATTAGTGGTAAAATCTTTCCGCCTCGGCCTAGAAATTGGCTGCGAAGGCGACAAGTGCCTAAATATTATAGTTTTTTAAGGAAAAATCTGTATTGCTTAAAAAAAACACCCTGTATATATATATATATATACACATATATATATATATATATATATATATATATATATATATATATATATATATATATATATATATATATATATATATATATATATATATAGATATATATGATTCAAAAGAAAGTTCTGTGGGTCCGGTGCACATATAGTCAAGAAATGAAGGAGCACACTTACGAAAATTGAATATTTTTACTGGTTTACGTTTCGGCCGTGGCACGGCCTTTTTCCGAAAGCACGGCCTTCGGACGAAGGCTGTGCCACGGCCGAAACGTAAACCAGTAAAAATATTCAATTTTCGTAAGTGTGCTCCTTCATTTCTTGACTATTATATATATATATATATATATATATATATATATATATATATATATATATATATATATATATATATATATATATATCATACGTTGCAGGGGTTCGCGGACCCTCGCGAGGCTGTTCGTTCGACAATGTTCTCGCCTGAAGCAGACGATGCTCGTACTGAAGCCGCGGCGGCTGCAGCGCGGTTGAGAGCAGGGTCCCCGCTCCGGCGTCACACGTGAGAAGGCGCCACTCCAAGATCTCGAGGCGAATAGGGAGCACGGGGGAGCACTCCTGCTTAGCGCGGCAGTAAGATTAGCGTCACGGCTATTATTTTCGTTCAGCTCCCTATAAGCAGGATTTTATTCAATAGGTTGGAGCACACCGGCTCCATGCAGTTCGTTATGCAGTACCTGGCTGAGAGTGTACAGTGTTACTTACGATCACAAGTTACTTACACGTGCTTGGTGGATGTTTGTCTTTAAATAGGCTCAATAGAGATGTTGCACCATAGGCACTAAAAGGGTGGAAGACATCATGGGTATATATACCGGTTGCTTGTGATTGTCCATAGTGCTAGCTGTATATGTTCTGTGTTGCTGTGTTGTGTACGATTTTAATGTGTGTGCCGATATCTGTCCCGTATATGTGACGTGAGCTTCAAACATCCCCAGCATGTGCACTGTTGAATTGGAAATGCTCCACAACTATCTTTCTTTTCTTTTGTTAAGGTTAGTCCTTGCAGAAAGAGTGACTCTACTCTTGTAGGGAGTTTATGTACTCTAGCCCGACCATATTGTAAAATTCTGTGAGGGAGTAGCTTAACTCCCGCAAAGAGTGTTTGTATTCCATCTCAGAAACGTCAATTTACTCTGGCGAAAAGCTTGTTCACTCTTGTTTAGCCAGAGTACCAGAACTGTGTCGCAAGAGTGTGCCCACTTTGCGCAGTAGAGAGTTCCCAGAGCTCCTGAAAAGAGAGTGAAATAAGGGACAAGCGTTTACTCTCCGGAAGAGAGTCGCCAGCACTCTTTTACGGCTGTGAGTGTATATAGATACAGGATAGCCTTGCTTATACTAGCATATCTTCTAGGCTTGTGTTATATACAAGCGTTCCTTGATAGCCATGAGGTTACGACGCTGGGCTTCAGATCATGGCGATGCGGGTTCGAATGTCGCCTCGTAAAGAAGTTTTTCAGCCAAGAATTTCTTTCTTTCTCGCTCTTTCTTTCTCTATATATGTTCTCGCTCTATCACCCATCAATGTAATTGCATCCTACGCCGGACAAATAGGCGCACGTGTTCTGGGGAGCGAAGCAGAAGAGGAAGAAGACGAATACAGCGTGCGTGGATTCATGAGGATGATTTACGACGTACGTAAACCTCGACCATAACAGCTCGGCTGTAAACTAACATCAGGGTCAGCTAGTTGAATATTGAAATAGTAAAGCAACATCTCTGCAATTTCATCACTTTAGAGCTCTCACAAGCGCCCATAAATGACAATCCAAGTACCAAAAGTCAGTGAAAAAAAAGGAAAACCTCCAAAAATGAACCGCTGAATCACAAGCAGCAATCTTACGTTGTATTCCAATGACAGATCGCGATCGCTCCACCGGATTGCAAACGGAGCGCGTAAATCCGAGCGGGATTGCTCTCGTCGGATCAGCGATTGGAACTCGTGCGCCTCTACGGGAGCGGTTGTTAGACGGAAAACTAGCGAGGGGATGCGAGAGGGTGCGAGGGGGTGCCAAGCGTTCTCCTGGTCTAGGGTGCCTCGATGGCAACGTTTCTTCGTTCCTTCGTACAGGGTGGTGACAGCGTGAAGTGTTTGAACCGATATGGAGCCACATCACACAAAGCGATAATTCCCCCTTTTTGACCCAATATGAAGGCGACGCGGCCAATAGGTGTTGCCACCCTGTACGATGGAACGCTGTCATCGAGACACCCTACTCATGTACACTGTTTGACCCAATGTGGCAGCATTACACAAAGAGATAGCTCCACTGTTTGAAGCAATATGGCGGCGGCGCGGACAATGTGTGTCACCACCCTGTACAAATAACGCTGGCATTGCGGCGCCCTATCCTGGCCGTCCATATAGCTGCCCGCAACTGTATGCAACAGGCCGTGACGGAATGAAAGGCGAGTGCACAGAATACGTCACATGAACTTCCGGTCAAATCCCCCGATTTCGGCGGAGCAAGAAGCCTTGCTCCACGGAGCAATCCGTATTCGGCGGTTGCTCTCAATGTGCCATTTGAACACACCATTCACGCTCCCAATCTGCCATAGGAATGTGATTGCTCTACTCGGAGCAGAAAAAGTTGATCTGGATCTGCCGCTGGAATTCAACATTACGATAACGACTTCTGGCGAGCATTGCTTCATACCATAACTTTGCCGTATTTCGTCCTCCTTTCTTCTTAACTATTGTGAGGATGATACTGATGTATCAGTTAATGCCAAAAATGTGGAGCTGTTCTGGGGAGCGATCTGCGCTTTTCACCTCTGTAATACCCGTACGCGAAGTATTTGCTTATAGCAAAGACATGACCGGTACCACGGCCCAGAAAACCTCACCTTAAAACTGTCCGGAGCTTCCCTCTGCAGATTGTTCGATACCCTTCGCGCATTCGTTCCGCAAGAAAGTAGGGACACCTGAACAGTCAGTAGTCCAAGCATTACAAAAGTGAGGGTCTGCATATTCCCAGCTGCCGAAAGAAACGAGGAAAATTCTGGGGCTAATGAGGGCGTTTTATTGAACAGAACTGTCTGAACGCGTTCGAGTTTTGATTAATCAGTTATGTTTCAATTATAATTTTACAATATGGCATATGTTAATTTAATGCAAAGGTTTTATTACAACCAATGAGAGTGCATCCGTTGCGTTTTAATCAATTGAAAAAATTGCACCATCTCCCGCTAAAGGGAACCATGTGTAGATGTGAAGCAGCGGGCGCTAACGCTTACAATGGCGGCGGCGTTGACGCTGGCGCTCATCGCAGCGTTGCACAGGAGCGAAAACTGGGGAGGCGCAAAGCATGCAGTGATGGAGCGGTGTTTCCTACTGGAACATGCCAATCGCTGCTAATGGGCAATAAGAGACAGAAGACTCTGACTGGACACAGAGACCCGCAGTCCGCTTTTAGTTAACGCGCACGCTGCGAATTTTTATTGTTCAACTTCGCACAGGAGATATCTCCCACCGGCACCACCTTGCAGGTCAAGATCCAGTGCCATATATACGGGGTGGCCAGTCAACGGTTGTGCAGCGCGAGCAGTCGGTTTTGTCAACCAAGAAACTCGCTAGCAGACGCTGCCTACGTCGGCGTTGTGAGGCGAGGGAGGGGGGGAGCGTAGGAGAGGAGAGAAGGGGGGGGGGGGGACGCGCATGCGCAGTGGGAGTGTGGACGCCGCGGGCAGGGAGGCCTAGAGGAGAGAAGGGTCCACTTTTAGGCATGTTCTAGGAGGGGAGAGAGAAGGGGAGGCGCATGCGCAGTGAAGGTGTGGTTGCCGCGGGGAGGGATGCCTAGAGGAGAGAGAGAGGTAGAGGAGGTTTTTTTAGCGGCAAAGCATCTTATGCTCGGGGCTCTGTCCGTCCCGTGTCCGCCGTCCCGCGTCCCGCGTCCGGCCACTTTCATGAAGTAGGGAAGCACCCATTATGCGAACCAGAACACTGTAGTAATATGAAGGCCGTCAACCACTACTACAGTCACCAGAGTCATGGCTGAGAGCACAGAGAGGCTGCTTAGCAATGGCTAGGCAAGTGGTGTCTGTCGCCCAGGTTCACTCCATTCCTTGAGTCGTGGTCGAGAGCACAGAGAGGCTGCCTAGCAATGCCTGGGCAGGCGGTGTTTGTCGCCCAGGTTGACCCCATTCCTTAATCTTGCTTGCATGTGTTTGGAGGGAGCTTAGTCCGTCCCTCCTTCCCGCGTCCCACACCACCACAGCGCATGTGCGTCCCCTCCCCCTCTCTCTCTCCTACGCTCACCCTCGTCAGCGCCGCCAGCGCCGCCACTCAGTCCACATTTCAACAGTGCAGCGACGTCAGCGTGATTGTCGCGCTATCTTTTAGCCAACTCAGCATTGCGCCTCCCACAGGCGTGTTCGTGGGCGTTCTTCCGCTTTCGGGCATGTTCTTTCGTTCCACCCGCAGCATGGAAATTTCCACTCTCGAAGGCAACAAGGGTGCACACGCTGCACTCTTCTGCAGCTCGTTTCGCTTCTATCAAATATTGCGGATAAATATACGGACAGGTTGTCACCAAGGGCGCTCGCATCATGGCGGCAACGCGGCTGTGAGTGGTACGTCGTGAGCGCGGTGAAATTGAATGCGAGACATCGCAGCCACGTGATGATATAACTTTTATTTATTCGTGCGTGTGTGCACAGTCTGCGCGATAAAGCTGATAGATGAATCATGCCGCTCGCAGGGCGTTTCGTGGTGAGCACTGCTCTTTGGCAAGCGCAAACGCGGTGGGTGGACTCGATCTTCGCCGCGGGCGTCTGTCTATCAAACTGATTGGCGCGTGAACTCGGGTACAAACTCGATGATTCTGAGAAGGCCCCAGTTCAACTCGTGACTGTCATGGTGCCCGTGTGACTGTCAAAGGTTTCATGCGGTGGACGCTAAACTGCAGCTTCTTTGCATATAAAATTATTTGGTCAGCCTTTACTACTTGTGCAAGGCTGGAGCCATAGAGGAGCTTGTGATCACCTAGCTTCTTCCAGCGTTTTAAGTCGGTCGTCTACTCAGTCTGCTCGGTATACGCTTCGAAGTAAACAACGCACCAGCTCGGTCTTAATTTTTATTATACTAATTAGGCAGGACTTATTTAACTTAATATTGAAGTTTTGTTTTGATTGTTAAGGTTTTATTTAAAACGACAATAATTATCTCGGGTGCAATTAGCATGACCTTGATTAGTATGCAGCTAATTAACATAAACCTAATTCGCATGATCTTGATTAGCATCATAACATTAAGGTCTAATTAGGATGACTTTACTTCGCGTGCTTACAATTAACGTCGCGTTAATTAGCCTGGTAACAGTTAGCACGGTCGTAGCTTTACATGGCTTCATTTGCATGGTCTTAGTAAGGTATGGCTTCATTAGCTCGGTATTAGCATGCCTTGGCTTAATTAGCTTGGTCATAGCATAGCCTCTAGCATTTCGCCTCAGAAATGCAATCGCCGTATCCTGGTTCTAAACTCGCGGCCTTCGGGTGAGCAGCCGAGCGCTTTAACTACTGATCCACCATGGCTGACCTGAGAGTTAAATAAAATACCCAGAAAGTTGCCATAGACACAGCCCGCAAAGAAACTCGCTAGTTTGTCAAAGGCAAGGATAACGGTGTTTCTGCGATGAAACACGTTGAAATAACGCGTAGCCGTATACGAGCACAAACAAAATAAGCAACTAGACGATGCGTCTGAAATATACAGAAAATAACAAACTTCGCTGTTGAGCGTAGACGCACCACGTTGCTGCTTTCATTCAATGAAGCCAAAGCGCTGAAAACACAGGGACAAAGGAAGGGGATCAAGCTTTTAAGAATGACTATGAATTACCAACAGCGCATCCTTTTTAAACATAAGAATCGCTTGTGTAATTGAAGAGCGACTTGATTTTCAAGGAAAGTTACGCAAAGGCTCTTGGCTAAGTAGCAAGATACTAATAACTTACCTGAACAGGCGGATCCGATCCGTGTTCCGCGTGGCCCCGTCAGCGCCCTCCTTATGGCATTAATGAAACGTGGACCTTCCTTAGTTCATTATCGATAGTTCTGACCTGCGGCTACAAAAGATTCAGCACCTCCACCAAATACGACCAAGAAGTACCGCGTGGTAGGAGAAAATGCGCTCGACAGCGGCAGGGTGACGCGACAGTGCAGGCCAAGCCAGTCCCAGCAGCAACAACGACCAGCTCGATCCTCCCTTGCGTAGATGAAGATGATGATGATAATGAAACTAAGAAGGTTAGCCGGTAAATATCTGAGGCCCAAATAGGTCAATCGCCTCTCAGGTCTGATGTATCGATCGATCGCGTAGTGAACGAAAGACTGCGGCAGCGGCGTGTCTTACTCCACGGGACTTCGACCAATGCAGACAGAACATTAAGTGCAGCCTAGCGGCACAG
>JALIZH010029961.1:0-29132 GCA_030522465.1 Rhipicephalus appendiculatus
TTAAGTCGCCAGGATGACTACGCTTTCACCGGGTGCCAATGTAGTGAGCAATACGACACGACGACAACGCAGCCAAGCGAGCAAGCCACAGTGTTAGGGGCAGCCACACGACCCGAGCCTGCGCTTGCCTGGATTTTGGTCCCCTGACGCCCCCCGTCGTTCGTTTACGTTTGTACGTGAATAAATCACGTGACATGCTGTAGATGCAAAGCAAGTAAAGTGAACGAAAAGACAACTTACCACCGACAGGGAAATAACCTGCAACCTTCGAATTACGCAGCCGACACTCTTACTAATTAAGCTACGGGGGCAGGTGGTCGCGTATGTGGGTGGTCAAGCAGCGAATGGACACATAAATATGTGTTATTAAATTTGGAGGTTACTTCCGCTGAATATAGGGAAGTCGTTGGTTTCATTACACTCTGCTTTTGAACATATATGAGATGTATCTCTTTGAGATACTTGTCACTATTCGCCTCGTGTGCGACCAATGGCGGCGCTTCGAACGGCGCTCCGAACGGCGCTCCGTTGACGCAAGGGCGGGGATTCGACGCTCTGGCTGAAACAGCAGCATTTTCATTATAGTTCGCCTCGCGTCGCACGGCGTTCCTCGACTACTAGCTGCATTTTCTTCTTATGATATTTCTTGAGATGACTGCTAGCATTACATGAGTTTAAGAAACGTTAACATTTAACATATCTTCTGTATACCGACAGCCATCGCGGTCAGGTTCATGCCCCCGAGTTCGTAGCGTCGCTCACTGGGCTGGATGGCGTTGTAATAGCATACGTGAAACCGCGAACGCCCCCGCCAAGTGAGTTAAAGAGAGTCTCTGCTTCTAAATCGCAGCGCGATCAATTTTGCGGCTTACTCGCGAAAATCAGCGTTGGGTAAACAGACTTGAGATGAACGAAAATTCACGCTCCACTCCCAATTGTAGTCATGTGGACTTGTGCAGACACGACAGCCGACAAAATGAAATGCATAAGTTCATCGACCAGCGGGTTATTGCGGACCACTAGCATAGATTGGGCGAGCTGGATGCAAATAAGATCGCTCGGAATGAAACGCCAGCAGTGGTGCGCGTGCTCCAGTTCGACTCTTATGATTAGAGATAGATACGTTCATGAGCCGCATTCATGTTTTCGATCGCGCAGTGCTGCCAACTCGACTGTGCGAGCCTGCCAATGGTAATGACAGGATGGCGCGCACTATATTTCTAATGCTTGGACAACGCGATCCGCTGCAGTGTTCGCGTTTCACTTGACACTGATAGTACAGCTTCGTAAACATTAGGAAAAATCGGCGAATGCGTCCAGGAAGAGGAGAAAGAGAGCTCTTTCCCACCATTCTTTTGGCCCCTGTGGCTGATTATTGTGATTCTTTACCGTGCTGTAACAAGATTGAATATTTTAAGCTGGGAGCCTTAGATTCCACATAAATTGCGAAAATTGACCGTCGGCGTCCCGCGTCGCCAGCGTCAACACGAGTCATGCGAAAATTCATCGCATGATCAGGCCATCATGACATCCCAGACCGACAAAATTTGTGACGTCAAAACATCATGTCACATGATTACGTCATCACATGACATCGTCGCTTTGCATTGCCTCCGTGATTGGTGGGCCGATCTCGGAGGCGATGCAAAACCAGGTGATGTGTAGAAAGCTTCAATGCAAAACCACGTTACGTCCAGAAAGCATTCGGAGGGGGGCGGCGAAGGAACAATACATCGACGAAAAAGATGGCTTTCGCCTTCCAGTCAACCCAGGCAAATGCATAAGGAACTCGAGTCTCTTTAGTACAGTGATCGCACCAAGCCACATCAGGAGTCGACCGTTGAGACTGATTTACAGTATTTTATTGCAAATACATCTTTCGATGCGAAAGCTTTATATTTCGTTAGTATGATTACACTAATTCTGTTCAGCATATTTTCAGACCACCGTGAACGAGTGAACAAACGTCAATTTAATAACGTAAGGAGTAAAATATGTTGCAGAAAAATAGAACAAAAAACAAAAGAATTCACTCCGGACAACCTACCGATATTCCATATCCCCGTCGTGCATCCCCTTTAGACTCACCCTGTTTATTTCGTGTTTCAATTTAAAGTACTTACGACGCGCTTACACAGCAGCTGCTAAAAATGTGTATTTAATCAAACGTTGTTGCCGGTAACGCCACTTAATTTATTTCAATGACATCACACGTCGTTTGTCATGCCCCGATCATAGGAATTGAACCGAAGGAGCTGGCTTGGCAACCGAACACGCGCAGCATGTGGTATACATTTATTGCGCTTTAACGCAGACATGGAAGCTGAAGCCCGAACGCTGAAGTCAGTTATCGAAAACGGGCAGGAAAGTCACTTTGAGTGCGCCACGGCCATAGAACAGTTGCGAAAAGAAAAATTCACCATAGAAGCAGATGTACACATGGATGACTAGCAGATGACAACAGGAGCAATCGACACAGAACGTGCTCCTGACGGCAACTCCGCTCGATTTCGCTGTGCATTTTGCTTGAACATTCAGTAAAAATTGCTCTATCAACTCGCCCACCAATGTTTCAATAACTCGAGCGCGATAGACAGGCTGGCAGCGTCGAGCAGCCTTCACGTAGCGAACGCGCGCGCGAAGAGCTACATCCGAGTCCTCTCCCTGACGTCACACGCGAGAGGGCGCCACTCCAAGATCTCGAGGCGAATAGCTGGGTCAGTATTCTCACGATGGCTATCTGAAGGTTTTGTTCTCACGCAACATTTTTATGCAAAATTATGGGACTGAAACAAAAAATATTTTTTGGGTACAACAGCAATTCTAGCAAAATTTATGCACTTTTAGATCTCTTATTAAAATGCATTGACAGGAGAAGTCAGCCTCATAAGTTCAGTTCTGTGTTAACAATGCGGTTAACGGTGATGGACTTAGCGTTATTGATTTTATAGCCAAAAGAACAGCGCTGCGTGCTTACGTTGTGTTGGTAAGAGCATTGTACAATGATCACGGCCCAGATATGTATTTTATTCATTGATCTGTCTTTTTATATTGGTACAGTTTTCGGTGACCAGTGTGATTTCTGTCCTTTGTTTTCTGCATATCTCATTGAACTTTCCATCGCATTCAGTAAAAGATGAACCGTTCTTGAATGCTTCTCTAAGTGCAAGACCGTATACATGGAGCTCGCACCAAGGCCCCGCTGCAATACAAGAAGAAAATGTTTAAGCAAAGGTTTCACCATATGCCCTGAAATGTTAGCCAGGCTGTAGTTATTTTTAGTATGCCGCATAAGTGTTTTTTGCATTGGGGACAAAATCGCGAAAAAATGTGTTATTTGCTAGACGCATCTCCTTTTCACGCCTCCTATCTACGACACTTGTGGGCTGGTTTATACTTGGTTTTGGAACGTAAAACCTGCACCAACGACTGTCGCAATCATGAATACAACATGAAGAGCAGAGTTGTTCTTCGTTGAGCCTTTCAGGTCCGGGATCTGCGGTAACGCTTTTGATATCATAAACGGGTATGCGCCACAGACATTGGGTAAATCCCTCTGCTCACCTTTGGTCCACTAAAAATGAAGGCAACACTTTGCCCAGCAAACGGGTATGTGCCCCATAAAATTGAATGACACTTTGTAAATTATAAAGTGTGCTCGACGAAAGCCTGTGAAGGAGCGTTGCCACGCCCGCCGCTGTACCAACACGGGATTCCCGAAAGAGTGGTAGGGGGCATGCACGGACGGACGGACGGACACCGCCGCTGTGCCATCACGTGATTTCTCAGAGAATGCAGAGGAGAGAGGCCACAGCTGTGGCGGCACAACTGTTGCTATGCACCGCTGTGCTATCACGTGATTGCTGAGAGAGTGCGAGGGGGGACAGGGCACAGGTGACACCGTTCCAGCGCATGGATGGACGGATGGTCGAACGCCGCGGGTATGAGCCATTAAAGGCTTTCGCCTTAAAATCTGTGCGGCCTATCAAAGGGCGCGTGTACCTTCAAACAGCTGTTGCTTGGGTAGCCAGCCAAGGAAGTAAATGCCTAGTTCGAGTTTTATTCGATGCAGGCAGCCAGCACAGTTGGGTAACTGAACAATTGCCTGAAAAATTAAATTGTCGAGTACTAGATCACAAGAGGCCTACGGTGGGATATTCTGGAGGGCAACAGGATGAGAAGACTTCCCAGCGCGTGCTCGCCACTCTAAGTTCACAGGGTATCGGAACCCCGCTACTGATCGAAGCTCACGTCACGACAAACATCTGTCATCAGTCCATTCCACGACCGCATAAAGACTTCATCACAAGTTTCAAAGCCAATGACTATTAATTCTCCGACATCGATCTAGCCGAAAGCCCAAATGCTGTCGACGTTTTGATTGGCGGTGACTATTATAGGTAATTTTTCACGGGAAACGCGCAGAATTTGGACAACAGACTCAAAGCCGTCGAGGCTCTACATGGCCCAATAGCCTCTTTCGCTACTGTCACACATTGGAATGATGCAACTGCTTTGAAGGCAATGACAGACTGTAAATTTACAACGGATAACTACTGGGACTTGGAAATAGTTGAAATGAAATGAGAAGACCCAAGACGAAAACCCAGTACTGGATTTCTTCAACAGGACAATCAAGATGGAGAATACTCGCTGCGCGGTCTCGCTTCCATGGAAGCCGACATTCCGCAACAACAACAACTGATCAGACGCGGAAACTCGTTTAAATCAGCTTCTTCGAAAGCTTCACCAATGTCTTCAGTTGCTACAAGAGTATGATGTTGCCATACGCAAATACGCCAACGACGGCGTAGCAGAGAAGGTCATCAATGATAAAACAGAGGACACAGTGTATTACATGCCGCACCATGCAGTGATACGTGAATACCGCAAAACAAGATTGCGCGTAGTCTTCAATGCTTCATCCCATGAAAAGGCAGAACTCTCGCTTAACGACAGCCTGCATTCTGGACTGAAACTCAATGCTGATCTCATGGGTCTGCTTCGCCGCTTCAGGAAACATCGCATTGCTTTAGTCGCAGACATCGAAAAAAGCCTTCCTGCAAATAGGTGGCGACAGCACAGACCGAGACGCCTTGCGCTATCTGTGGTTGGAGAATGAATGAATGAAAAACTTTATTACAGAGAAATTCTTCCGGCGAAGGAGGAGCCCTTAGTCCAGGGCTCCTGTGGCCTTTGCCATCTTGCGAGCTCTGTCGATCAGCTTGAGCTGTTCTTCAGGCTTCGAGCAGGACAGCGCAGCCTCCCACTGCTCCGGTGTTGGTGTGTTGTTTCGTGGCACTGCCTTTGAGTGTTGGCAGGCGCATAGAAAGCGCCCAGTTAAGACGAACCGTTACCTAACGTTGGTATATTTCGCATGGCCAGAGTACCATTCGGCACGTCATGTAGTCCTTTTCTTTTTGGTTGCTACCATGCGTCGCGGTTTGAATTAAACATCGTCTGCTTAGCCCGAAACGACAGAAATGCTACGGAATTTCATACTTGTCGACGATATTTAAACAAGAGCGGACTGCGTCGAAGATGCGTTTAGGCTGCTCTCAGAAGCTGCTGCGATACTCTCAAGTGCATCGATTAAGCTACAAAAGCGGGCTTCGAACGATCCACCCGCTACTAGCATGCAACCGACGCAACCTTGGCAGGAGTGCTGTATGTCCTGGGATATGTATGGCGTCCAGACACCGACATGCTGTTGTTCAGCCGTGGAAACGCTTTGGAATTGTTCAACAAAGAACCGACACCAAACGCTTCATGCTACAAACGACCTCTCGCCTATACGACCCTCTTGGCGTGTTCACTCCTTTCACAATAACGATGAAGATATGTTTCCAGAAGCTTTGGCGTAAAGGCGTCGACTAGGAAAAACAGCTGCCTTTGGATGCTCTACATGAATGCAACTTCCCAAATTTTGCAATATAGGAATACATCCGTACTACCGACAGGGAGCGCATGGACTTCGCGACAAGTACGCACTCCATTTTTTTTGCTGACGCCAGTAATTCAGCCTACGGTGTCGTTTGATACCTTTGCAAAACCAAGACATGCAGACGGCCAAAGTTCAACGATTGCTTTGTGCAAGTCCAGGGTGGCGCCACTGAAGGACACAAACCTTTCCAGTCTCGAACTGATAACCTGTCTCGTCTCAGCGCGAATGTACGACTATGTGCGTCGAGAGCTAGACGAGGACATCACTTCAGTGCAGTTTTCGACGGACTCCCTGATCCCATTGTACATCCTGGATTACCGGGTACCCTAACTAGCAGAAATATTTTGTTAGACATAGGGTAACGGCGATTCAGAGCAAAACGGACATAGCAACGGGGAGACACTGCACAGGAAAGCAATACCCTGTTGGTTTTTTGACGAGAGCAGTATACGCTCTTTTACTTAATGAAAAACTCAGTTTGGTCGATGGGACACAACTGGCTTACTTGTAAAGAAAATGAGTGGCCACCACACCGCATTCTGAACTATATTAATCTGCCACTGAGCATTACGGAGGAACGTACTTGTTGGGCAACATCTTTGGAAATCATCGTTTCAAACGAATCGACAATTCTGGATAGTCATAAGTACAGTTCTCTGTCGAGACTACGCCTTTGTTACAGCTTGGGTACGACGATTCGCGGCGAAGATGAATCGCAAAAGTACGTCACAGGGAGCCCGGAATATTGAAAAAATAAAAGCCGACGAAGTATATTGTATCAAGAAGGTTCAAGGTTCAGCCTCTTCTCAGGAAAACGACCGCATTTCTAAGGGAGCTCCACATATAAGGGACTCTATATTCCGGCATGTGACCTGCTTCCGCGACAATGGAGTTCTTCGTGTCACACGACGTCTAAAATTTAGCAAGAACTCTTACGAAGAAAAGCATCCAATTGTCTTACCCAACGACCACCACTACTGCGAGCGTCTCGTAGAGCAACACCATCACCAGCTCCTTCATGGAGGAGTTCGAGATACACTTGTTCAAATAAGGGGGAGGTTCTCGATAATACGAGGACGACAGCTACTCAAGAAAATCGTCAAATGGTGCACAGTTTCTCAACGCTTCAATGCCAGGCCTTTGTCCGAAGTAGTTGCGCCATTACCACCTGAAAGAGTGACCGGTTGGGACCATTTTCAAGTAACAAGACTAGATTTCACTTGTTGCCTATACGATAAGCGTTCAGATGATTACACCAAAGTGCATGTCTGCCTATTCACGTGCGCCATGATTAGAGCAGTTCATATCGAATTAGTCGAAGATATGACTTCCACCAGCTTTCTCAATGCTTTCCGACGCTTCGTCTAACGACGGGGACTTCCTAAGAAGAGCAAAAGAGAGCTCTCGAAACTGTGGAAATAATTGAGAAACGAAGTTTGTGGCTCGGAAGAACTGCCTCACAACAGCGTCCCTCACGGAGAAACAGCTACAAACTACCATAACCGCATTTGAAGCTGTCATCAATTCCGGACCGATCATATACGTTTATAATGACTGTCGAGATCTGTAACCACTTTCTCCGGCTGAATTTCTCATTCGAACGTGACTATCTGCACTTCGCTACCTAAATCTTGCCGAGATCACAGTCGATGGTCGCCATATGCTATCTATGTGGGAACAACAAGCAAAAACTCGTACTTTCTGGGAGCTGTGCTAAAGAACACAACGCGGAGTTTAAAAAATGTCATTTCCCAAATGAGCGCCTTCGTCTGACCGAATCAAGAAACACGACTTCATTATTCTTCAAGACTACAGCAAGCCACGACAACTCTGGAACATCATTCGATTAGAGGAGCTCCATAAAAGAAGTAATGGCAAGATAAGATCCTGTACCTTGCTTCTGCCGCGTGGACCTACATTTAAACGGGCAGTTCAACTCCTTAACCCACTAGAATCAAACTTTCTGTGCACTTATGTGCGCGGGGCAGTTTGTTTGGGCAATATTGGCGAAGAAGACGACGAACTGTTTTCCCTTCGATTCACGTGCATCAGCAGGAATCCACGGAGTCGGGTTGCGGTTTATTATAAATAAACCCTGTCTTCTTATTTGGGAGGCTTGATATTCGTCAGTCATAACATAAGTTTAATATGTAATAGCCTAAATAGAACCGATTAAGCGTCAGGTATAAATCAAGAAGGAAACACTAGCGCTTCCCATTTTCCAAGCAGATGGCCTGTATTGAGTCCGAATGACTTATTGTAGCAACGTAGCCCGCACAGTCAATTACATACAGCAAGGTGCATTATCCTATTACGAGGCATAGAAGCCCAGATTTACACAGTGGCAAATGACAGACAGATATTCACATCAATAACATGACATGCTCATCAGTTATGTGCCGATTATCGACACGGGTATGAACGAGAGATAGTGCACCGGCCACACGGAGAGAAAAAAAGGAAAAAAAAAGTCAGAAAAGTGGAAAGGTTTTCTAGTGTATCAATCTTGAAACATACTCTACAACTTTCTAAACTGTCTCTCCGCAGGGAAAGTGTCTCGTTTATTATCATTTCATAAGATTTTTCATAATCCACACTTCAGGATTAACGTTATTAGCGAGTTATCTTATTTGTCTGGTTGTAGTAATTACCGTCATAAAGCTGAAGTCCTTTTTTAACGTGCTCGAAAGTTTTCCTATTCTTTGATGCCTAAAACAGCAAAAGAATAGAACAGCCTACCTACTTTCGTCATTACCACTCCAAGTGCTTCTACATTTAAATGTGTTCTTACAGATTATCCTTTCATTAGCCGCTAGGATATACGCATCGTATTGCGTTAAGTACCACTCCATTCTGCAAGGCCTTTTGGTATTGGAGGTAGTGAATGAATGAATTAAATAAATATTAATTAAATAACTTATTTAATAGACACTGAATTATTCAATCACAAAGAAAAATATATCTAAAGAACGATAACGCACAAAAAAAACGAATACAGTACACAAAATTAATATAAATAAGCGCATAGCAAGGGTGGCTTATTTACGCGCTCCGAACTCGCGCCACACAAGACTCTTGAGCGAAACATTAGTATTTCCTCGAATTTTTGTGGCTAAATCTCCAAATGTGTTGTTCACAAATGTTTGTCCCTACGAGTTCTCAACAGGAATTTAATTGGGAAGGTAATTTGACTTTTTTTAGGATGCCTGACAGCAACTTCTGATATGAAGCGGTCAGTGCTCATTCGCAGGTTGTACGGTGTTTTAAAGAGCGTAATACTTGGGAACGCATAAGTACCATGACAGTACAAGATGCAAGGCTTTTTTTTCTGCGCCAAGAATAGCCGGAAGCAAACTAGCTATAACCTTAAATTCAAAATCTCAATTACATACCGGCCTAAAGATCTCTTTGGCCAAAGTACTTCAGGGAGATCTTTGAGTAAGTCTCACGCAACTCTACAAACATTTATTGTCGATTAACTCTCTACTATGGGAAAACTTCTGAGCACGCATTATGAGTACTCGTTCTCCGCTTGCACTCGAATGACCACTCATTCCCGACTTTAGGCCTTAAATTCAGTAACACGTCAGTTTGTTTCAAATAAATGGCTAAACAACCTTCAAGAATGTAAGTGTAAAATCATTGTTCTATAAAAGCATAGGCGTAGTAAAATAATGTAACAATATTAAAAGTTATACTTACCAGTTTTCTCGTCTACGAGGCGTACAAAAAAAATGGCACACCAACGAAATCTACTATAGTACTGGAGCTCTTTTATGACATGTTTCCCTGAAAAATGTCAGAAAATAGAAGTAAATTTTGTTGCGAGAGCATATTTTAGCCTACCAGACTGTAACGTGCCGTTGTGGCCGTCGGTTTCAATGGGTTCCAAACAGTTGTAAGACACATACAAACACATTAGAGGCTAGGACGGGAGTGCCTTATCCATTTTTTTTATGGTGTCATCCATTGGCAGTTTCGGGGCACTTCCCGTAGCACTTTTCCTGCTCCATGCGGAACAAGTCTGTTCCATTGGCAGATTGAGAGTGCTTCCTGTATGTTTGATTGGCAGATGCGGAGCAGCTCCGTCGCGAGATCCAATCCACGGAGCAATTTCTCTACTCCGCGAGAAGCGGCGGATTAGACCGGTAGTCGCAAGCGCCCCGTGTTCAGCGCTAAACACGGCTAACTCAACGGCGAAGAGACGCACGTCTGCACACATGGCCGGGGAACGCGTTTCTGCGGACGCACGATGAACGAGCACCCACGCAATTGAGGCGTGCGGATGTGTCGTGTCGCGGCGTCTGGTCGAACTCTCTCGCCGCCTCATGCATCCGCCCCTGCGCTGTTCATGCAGTTCGAGTGTAAAGGCACTTCGACGCGCCAGCTGTCGGTGTCATGAAAAAGTGCTGTACCGACTACCTCGGCGCAGCCCCGCCGATGCTGACGCGTCCCTCTCTAGCCGCCGTAGCCCCATGAAAGCAGTGTCGCATCTCGCAAGAAGAATGACTGGCGCACCGCAGCGTCAACTTCCGCTTTTACCGGAAGCGGATGTGCGCCATTGCCCCCCTGCCATTCGCTTCAGCGGGAGCACCTGTGTTCCATTGGTACATTCCTTGGGCTGCCCTACGACAGAGGGGAGCGCTCCGGCGCTGAGTTTGTCGGCCTCCCTGAATTTATTTTGTCGCGTTCCTGGGAAAAAAAATGACATTCTGCAGAATTGCTTAGACAGTAAGGGGAACCAGATTGCGTCCTCCACGAAGAAGCGAATTCTAAAATCTTTCTCAGCTGAAGAAGCTTAATGATGTGTAAAAAAAAAGGATTCAGTGCACCTCGTCTGCCCCTAGCAAGCACACAACATGTTCTTCTCTAAATTATGCAAGAACAGCCACAAGATTTGCGCAGGTCATTTTTTTGGTATACGGAGTTGAGGCGTGTAGAATTCCTGGCTGTGCAATGCTGACTGAAGTTGGTAGTTTTTTTTTCTTTAGTATCACATATCTAATATTGAGGCATCTGGATATCACAGAAAATCAAGGTTCTTTTTTGAGTTATTCACGGTTTTTAGGCACTCTATAAAGCACAGACAAGAGGAGAAAAACCTCCGCATTTAACCTTGCGCCTAAATACCACGGCTACGTACGAACTAACTCACTCGAATGAAAGTGTTTTCATAAAGTATTGTACTTATTTATGTGGCGGCTGCAGTTTCCACCTTAAATGTGGATGAAAAAGAGCTTGCATCTCTGAGCGCGCGCTCTTAATTGAAAGGCATAAGCAAGAAGGTCGGTGACCCCGCCGTTATTGACCATGGGCGAGTACTTGAGGACGGGGGGGGGGGGGGGGCATTTTTGAGTTGCGAAGGCAGAAGGCGGCCGCGTTTCCGCAATCTAGGTGAGGTGTGTGTGTGTGTGGGGGGGGGGGGATGTATCCGCCCTCGAGAGCCAAGCTCACATAGTCCTTGTTATAGCGCTTTGTGTGGCACAGAGTCGGCGCGCGTGGTTCACTTGCGCATTATACAAGAAGCAGCCTGTGGGCTGCCCGAATGCCAAATGTACCGCTTCTCTCAGCTGCATAGTGTTTGCAGTGCCGTGCTACTGTGGTATGCGAACCTTCTTTCACGTGCTGCAGTCTTTCACTGTTTCGACCTTCGTAGTAACTTGGCGTGAGCCATCCGTACACAGTTATTGCGTGTTCTCTACCAGTCGTACCGTTCATGAATAGATGAAGTCATACCTACAGTTAGCGTCCAACGTGGCTTGTGGTCAAATCCGCAAGAATTGCCCGGCAGGCGCGTCTATTTCTTAGTTTCTCTATGTGTAATCGGAACCGAAATACATTAGCACAAGTGACGGGTTGCGCGAGGCGCACATTTGTGACACACGGCGCTGTTGTTGACGTGCACGCCGATAGCGAGTTTGGCAAGTACAGGCGTGAGCAAAAGTGTGCAGACCACGGGATCGCGTGGCTGAATGCATTGACGCGCCATCTAGCGACGTGACGCCTGCTGCGGAGCGCATGCGCGTCCCGTCGTATCTGTTGGCCTCTCATGCCGCTCTGTCTGACGCGGTTACAGCGCTCGCAGCCAAAACGACAACTGTGTGTCGCTTTCTTTGCTCCACAGTATCTGTGCCGTTCTTTTACGCAGCGGCTGCGACGTGGCCGGTTCAAGCGCCGGGCTCGCGTCGTTTCCTACACCCGTTGATTAGCCGAAGTAAGCATCGCTAGCATCGCATAACCTGATGAAGCCACGCACACAAAATAGAGTACATCGGGTGGGCTTCGATGATACACACATGAATCACTAATAATTATAATTAGTGTTAACACTAGTTTCATTTGATTTAGCTTAATCAGACTCGACCCGGTCAGGAGTAATTAGTATATTCTTGAGCTCGGATTCTCTGAGCTCATGAGAATTCGATTTCAATTACTTTAATTGCGTTTAATGAGATATTGTTTAATGAGACCTAATTATGATCCGATTAGTTTGCTGATACCATGATCAATCACACTTAATGGGATCAGTGGCGTAGCCAGGGGTGGCACACCGGGCACGTGCGCCTCCCCCCCCCCCCGAAATTTTTTTTCGCCATGGCATACATAGCGAAAAATGGCCATTTCAAGGAGGTGCCCCCCTCCGAAATCAAGGAGGTGCCCCCCCCCCCCACGAAAAAAATTTCTGGCTACGCCCCTGAATCAGATTTATCCATACTTTCCTTGGCGCTGCCTAATTAGCTTAGTTATCCAAATTAGCGTAATTATGTCACGTGATACTCCCGTATCTAGGGTGTGTTTGGTTGGTTCTCAGGCTAATTAATCAGACATAATTAATATTTGCCTTAACTAACACAAATGAGCGGTAATGACCTTAATTAGTGTGGAGTTGATAATGAGTAATTAGTATCTTCCTGGGCTTGGCTTCTCTGGGCTCACGAGAAAGTCAACTTGGATTAATTGGCCGCGGTTAGATTTGCCTTATTTAAGCTAATTTCGCTCGGCTAAATTAAGAGATAGCATGACCAACTATGCTTAATTAGATTTGGCTATTCTTACCTCGACTCGTCTGGGCTCATCTAAGCTTAACTTCGCTTAACATGAAAACAGCAAGCTGGACTAGGCTTTAATAAACCTACTTACACCTGACTTTATTAGGTGATACCGTGCTCAACTATGTTTGATTAGTTTCGGCTATACTAACTTTGACCTAACTAGGCTCATTTAGTTTAACTTTGCTTAACGCGACAAAGGCAAGATGGGCTGAGAAAACTTAATTTTGTGTGCTTGGCTTCATCAGGTTATGCGATGCTAGCTATGCTTAGTTCGGCTAATGAACTGGTGTAAAAAAAACGACGCGAGCCCGGCGCTTGAACTGGCCCCGTCGCAGCCGCTACGTAAAGGAACGGCACAGATTCTGTGGAGCAAAGAAAGCGACGCCCATTTGTCGTTTCGGCTACGAGCGCCGTAACCGCGTCAGACAGATCTGCATGAGAGGCCAACAGGTACGACGGGACGCGCATGCGCACCGCAGCAGGCGTCACGTCGCTAGATGGCGCGTCGATGCATTCGGCCACGCGATCCCGTGGTCTGCACACTTTTGCTCACGCCTGTACATTCCATTTTCCAAAGCAGGGTTGGCCGGCAGACCAGCGGAAAGCAGCCCACCATGCTGTTGGCTCATCCGAAAGCCCATATCATAAAGAAATGCTTGTTGATTGCTTATCGGCAGATGTGGCTTTGCACGTAATTTATTTTCTTTTCCTTTTTTTTTTCGCTGGAGTTGCTACCAGCCGTATCATTGCCGCAGTTGCCCCGAGAGAGCTGTTTGTTGGAGTGCTTTCCACCGGCCACCCCTGCTCTGGAAAATGGAATGTGCTTGGCACTCTCGATATCGGCGTGCTCGGGTATACAACGCCGCGTGTCGCATTCTTGCCACTCCGGCAACCGGTCACTCGAGCCAGCCTTTTTTCGGTTGAGGCTGTACCTTTTATATGCCATCTTTTGAGTCAGTGGTGCATGTTTCTTTATTCTAAGCACTACGCTTTAGATTTTTTGTTTGCAGCGCGACGTTTCTTTTTGCTTTCGATGGCGCCGGCAGACGGAAAACAACTGCAGTCTGGGAAGGTGCGTGTGGCGTCCTGCCAGCGAGTACATGAAGTGCTTGTGTATGCTGACCAATTGTAGACGCAGCAGCTGAATATCCTGTCGCGTGGCGCGCATACGCGCATCAGTACACCGCATTAGTTCATAGCAGAAGAGTCTGACAGTGGCCGAACTATAGGTCCGAAATCGAATAGAGCAACGAACCACGTTTGCGGGATATGATGACCACAGATTAGTCGCTAACTTTTGTTAATTTCTCTTTAAAGTAGCTTCGTAAAAGCTACTCGCACCTAAGAAGGATATGTCAGCACTCAAGTCCTGCTACTGGCCTTCAAACGTCAATCAAACGTCAAATTGCTATGTTCAAATATGGTGGGGCCATAAGCACTTTTTGGTGCTCTAAGACTGTAATTGGACCAATTATTTCGACTTGAAGTGCCCATCGATGAGGCTAACTAAAGGTTTAATAGCGGACCTTTTTTAAGCTCGGAACTAGGCAAATGTCGTAGAGAAAAAAACTTGGCAGGTACGCGCCACTGAAAGTGGGTATGTGCCAAGCATCTTCTCGCATAGCATAGCCGTGCATATTATAGTATATCAAGGGGGGTGCGAAAGTTAGTTAAATGTGAGGAGGAGCGGTGTAAGGGTAGGAAAAAGGAAAGGATCATCTATCTATCTATCTATCTATCTATCTATCTATCTATCTATCTATCTATCTATCTATCTATCTATCTATCTATCTATCTATCTATCTATCTATCTATCTATCTATCTATCTATCTATCTATCTATCTATCTATCTATCTATCTATCTATCTATCTATCTATCTATCTATCTATCTATCTATCTATCTATCCGCCTACGTCTGGATGCTTTCCGGATTGCCTCCTTTACTTGGTGTAGACCAATATTGGCATGGGAGTGTAAGAGACTGGGGAATACGACTGTGTGGTCATGGAATGAATAACGCGAAAATCCTGTCCCGTATGTTGTCCAAAACCGTTTCTCCAGACACGTGTGGCATATTTCCGTATAACGCGGGCCATTGTATGCGCGTATGCGCCACAGGTTATTGATAGCTGATATCTGCCCAGGAACGGCGAGAACGAACATTGGTAATTAAAATGCGATAACGCTAGGAAAAACAGATATCGACAGCGTTGACTCCTCGAATACAACCAGTAAAAATCAGGACTGCAGTAGGAATGAAACCACAGCGTTCTCCGTGGTAGTCAGGTTTTCTATCGTAGAGTTTCGCCACGTTTGGAAATTGTTTGGAAAAAATAAACTACGTAGGTGTTGATGATCTGTCAATTGTGATTACAGTGCTGATACCTTAAATACGAGTGCGTAACGTAGAGACTTGGTAAGATAAGGACAAGCTGAATGCGCCACTAAGTCCCTGTTTGCGTTACGCGCTCGCATTTCAAGTATCAGGAATCACCAACTACCCCAATCAGCCATTTTGACTTGGAGTGCTGAGTACCAAGTTTTACAACCAATCAATAAACATTACATATGCACTCCTATGATAGAGGCGTCGTGTCGGGTTACTGGCGGGTGATATATTTCGGGTGATACAGGCCATGTGAAAAGGAGTTGCAGTGTTGACTACGCTTTTATAGCAGTATAGTAAACAATAGATTTGTATGACTGATTCAAATCTATATTCCAGCGCGGCTCGACCCTAGAGGAGTACGCTAACGAAATTTATTCACGTCATCGCACGGTAAACTGCACTTCTTTTCGATAATACTGACGTCAGTGCTGCAACGTGAGTGCTCAGGTTACTTCAGAACATGAGTTACCGTTTAAACTCCGGCGTTCCTGGTAAGTCAACAATGTGCACACAAATACTATACATAAAAAAAGAAAAAAATAAGCTTATCGCAGCTCCACTACTGGGAAATGTCAGGAAGTGCACCGCGCGGGCAGGCAGCAATTCCCTTTTGTAAAGTTCCCACTGCTCCGTTTACCAAACCGTCAATGACGGTAACCTTTGAGGTATGAATGTGGGGTTTCCACGGCCTTCTATTCCCTATAGGCGGTGCTATGCAGCCGCACCACTCCTCCTCCCTCGCTAAACCCTCACCAATTCCACTATCGACCCCTCCACCTCGCTATATTAAGCTCGGCGAAAACTACCGCGCCGACATGAGAAACCAAGCGAGGTTCTCAAAGCTCCGCTGTAAAAGACAAAAAATGCTGATTCGCACTCCTAAATCAGTGGGCGTATGTCACATCCCATCCATCTCAAGCGCGACCATTTGATCTTTTTTTCTCTAACTTGATGACAATGTTCAGAAAAAAAGAAATGACGATAAGAATGCTGAAAACCTTTGTAGGACGCTTCTCAATTGCTAGCCTAGCTTGGGTTCCTGGTGCATGCTTCAACCGTGCCGTAAGGAAACGAACGAATGTGCGCGTAACATTGGCAGTTTGAAAGTATCCTTGAATGCCTACTGCCCACTACGCCATAATTATTCCTTTGTGAATCAGCGAAGGGTCCACAAAGCCTCCGTAAGGCAACACGCGAACATCCTCACCCACCTGTTTCTCAAACCCTTCTTTTTTCCCCTTTAATAAACGTTTTTTTTATCTATCTACGCAGCTGCTCACTTTGTTGATTCTTTTGCTGATGATGAATATTAAAATATGTCTGAGCGCTTTGTAGTGCGTGGGCCTTTAAAACGTCCACTCATTGCGCAATTCACTTGTTTTGACGTCTGGAATGAAAGACGAGGGGGGGCGGGGCGGAGGGGGAGTCTTGTTCCCGGAACAGCCTAGCAGAAGACAGCTGTACAGGACGGCTCATCACGCGCGCCTGCGTATTCTCGTTAATTTAGCTGCTGTGCCCCGTTATACGGCGTATATCGACCTGACAGTCAAAGCTCACGCACTCGGGTTAAAAAAATTGTGCGGCTACACAGAATAGCATAACAAAGGATGAGAAAGAGAAGTGGAGGCGAGGAGCACTGATGTTGGGCTTAGTATGAGGAAAAGAAACGTGTAGAACATTATAGAAAGATCAACGACAGAAGATGATGTAGAAAGAGGTAAAGAACAAAATAAACATGAAACAAAAAAATGATGTTCATTAAGAAAGAACTTAATTTGCGTTCGCCAGGTGATGGCGCTAGCCCGCCAGCTCCGCTGATTACTCAGACTTCACACGCGTGAAACGGGCTTCATTTTTTTTCTTCAGTAAACTTAATCTTCATTATTACATCCTATGAATTAGTCATGCAGAAACAGTGCATAAAGTAGTAACGGAGCCATTACTACGTTCTTATCATGCTTTATTACGATATCCGTTTCAAAGCATTGGGGGGTCAAATCAGGTCAAACTTTCTGCAATAGCCAAGTGTCACTAGAAGCTAGCGTCATAAAATAAAGCAGGTTGATTGCTTAGTTCAATGCGCCAGTTCGCGTGGTGCTGTGAATTGAATTATACAATGGCACAATAAAACGCAGAACAACATTTCGAGGACACTTGAGCTCCGCCTTCAAGAGTTTAACGCGGTCGGGGAATCGGGCCCCGTCCGCATCGCCTTCTCAACGTCTAGCCTCGCTACCGTTCTCGGTGCATGTTTCAACCATGCAGTAAGGAAAAGAACGACTGTGCGCGTAACATTGGCCATTTCAAACTGTACTAAAATGCCTACTGCACTCTTACTTTTTTAAGTGCTTACTACGCCATAATCTTCATTTTGCGAACCAGGGAACCTACGCAGCTGCTCCCTTTGTTGAAGCTTTTGCACTGATGGTGATTAAATATGTCTGAGCGTTTATAGTGGGTGGGCCTTTAAAACAACCACTCGTTGTGCAATTCACATCTTTTGACGCCTGGCGCGGTTCTACGCTTCTGCCACGCAATACTACATGTGTTAAAAACACTCCTTCCACTACATGGCATTCACATAGGGTTATTTTAGAAGCGATTTCCAGCAACAGCGTGGCTTTGTGGTACCTGCTTACCACGCAGGCGGCCTGGGTTTCATTCTCCCTTTGAACCGAAGATTTTAACGCGATAGCGTTAAAGAGCTCGTTTCGCAGAAATTCCGACGTCGGCGTCGGCGTCGGTGTCGGTGTCGGCGTCGGCGTCGGCGTCGTTGGTTGTGAGCGAAAAATCATCATCTTGTCCGTGACCGAAAAATCATCATCTTGTCCGTGACCGAAAAATCGAGAAAGATGCAAATAAAATAAATAATAAAAATTTTCGGGTCCGAGTGAGGATCCAACCCGGGTCGTCTGCGTGGCAAGCAGGCGTTCTACCACACCGCCATGCCTCTGCTTGGAAATACTGTGAAAATAACTTCCTCTGCTTGGAAATGCAGGGAAAATAACTTCCATGCTTCGCAAACGCAAGCGTCCTTTATGTAGGCGTCGCAATATAACATGTAATATCCCAGGAATATTGCGTGGTACAAGCGTACATTGCCATCGGGCGTCAGAATATATCATAACGATTTCATAGTTTAAAGCCAGCCACCCATTACAAACGGCACACACCTTACTGCGCGTATTCACCACGTAGTGGGTGCATAGCAAGTTCGAAAACATTTCCCACAATTGCCGCGCATAATTGCTCGTGGTTTAAAGCATACTACCCATTACATAGTATGCAATAAGTGATTGAAGTACGCACTAGGGACGGGAAATCGCTATCCCGTTCAACTCTTAAAGGCGAAGCTTAAGGGTCCCCCCAATTTTTTTTATTCTTTATTTTTTTTTTGCATTTTTCTCGATTTTTTTTGGTAACAGAGAAGATGAGGATTTTTCGTTCACCATCAACGACGCCGACACCGACGCCGATACCGGAATTTCTGCGAAACAAGCTCTTTAACGCTACCGCGTCTAAATACACAGTTTATAATGTATGTGTCCCTTGTATTCCTTGGTATTCTTTCTAATCTAATGTGACGCTATAGTGCACTGGCGAGTACAAGTCACAGGATAAAAATATTATGTTTTATTCACCATTCCAGTCTGTCATCTCCATGCTGGGGATTGGGTACTTGATAAATGTAGCCTGCACCGTGATATTTTTGTGGCTGAAAACATGCGTGGACAAATTAATATTAGCACAGCGTTCTTGTCATCCGAGTTGAACACATCTAACGCCCAATCACTAACATCGCACTCGTGAGAGCATTCAAGCCAATGCCCTCGATATGTCAACGTGCTTACTACAGAAAGCATTAACGTATGAAATTATTCTCCTTATATGTCTTATATAGGGTGTCTTAAGAAATTTCTGCGAAAATGTAGTAGGCTAAAGTAAGGGAAATGCAATGTGAGTCGTCAGTATTACTTCTTTTTGTGGCGGCAGCCATCTTCAATGTCTAAGTAATTTACTTGTGTCAATAATTAGAAGTTAATATGATCAATATTTTCCTTAAACAAGGCAGCCTGTCTTGTCAAGGAAGAAACAAAACAGATGGGGAGAAGGCAATGGGGGAGAGCCTACGGTCGCTTTGAGATTTCTAAAAGGTGCTCTGTGAAAATATTCGCGGAGTGATGAAATTTCACCAAGTTCACCGCTGAAACAGAAGCCCCTCGGAACGCCAGTGCCATACCCTAGCAGAATGCAAGAATGACGTCACCATTTCCGACAACTATTGCAGTGGTGAAAATTCTCCTTCATTTATTATGATATGACTGCCTTGAATTTTATGATGGCACGCGCAGCCCCTAGAATCAAGAAGAGTAGATCGATGGTTGTACGACGCTCGCCAAATCTGGATTTCTTGACATCTCGAAACAGTATGGAATCATATGTGTTCATTGTTTTTGTTTTACTTTAGCCATCAGTGCCGATCAAGCTTTACTATTCCGCAAGAATTACCAGTAGTCACATTTTATACATCAAAGCGGCAAAGGGCTCTTTCGAGGAAGTGCTTCAATTCAATCCAACTCTAGCAGATGTTTCCTCTAAGTAAAAAGCTTGTTAATGAAGTTCCATCATTTACTACCGTAAATCATGCAACTAGTCATATAAGGATAATTTGCCTCGACACTAAAAATTATTCTAAAGGCAACGAGACGACATCACAGTTCCTGTCTTTTGAGATTGTTTTTTACACATTTCTCAAAACACCCTTTACAATAACGGCGCGCGTTACCACTTATTCAATCTTTAGTTATGTCATGTGCTTTACCCATTTTGTGCTTCTTTGGCATCAGGCTAAAAGCCTGCATCAATGTCGTTATTTTCGTACCGGTTACTGGGGCCGTTGGGAAGTACACTAAAAAATTCCTGGACATTTAAGTCTTTTCTGCACCAATCATCTGCCGTAAAACAACTAAACGTACTTCGTTTGGCCGAAAGCTAGAGCAAGCACATACTCATAGATACCAATTAATCTACTAGACCGACACATTTTGTGGACAAAAAATAACACTCTCATTAGAGACACTGTATGTCACCGCGTCCAAGGCGCAAATACATTTCATTTGAAAGTTACAGTGATTTAAAGTATATTTATGGCTTCCAAAAGGAGCAAAACTGGCGCGCAAGCTCACTATTTCACAATCTAAATGTGCGTGGCAAAGCCATATTTCGTAAGTGCTCGGCCTGCGTGCAAGAGAGAGAATAAAACATTTATTTCATGTTCTTCGCGAGAAGATCGGTGAGTGGGATCCTTATCCGGGATCCCATTGGCGCGGGCCGCTGTCCTCGCACGTTTCACGAGGGCCTCTTGGGTCTTCGGATCCGAGCTGGACAGAGCTGCCTCCCACCCTATAATGTTGTTTTGTGTCCTGGGTTGCATAGGTGGGTTGTGTGGGCATTCCCATACCATGTGGTACAGGGTGGCTGTTTTATTGGCGCAGAACCTGCACTGTGATGCGTATGTGTCGGGATCTTTCTTGGACAATATGTATGGGTTGGGGTAGGACAAGGTCTGCATGCAAGACTGCTCCCCGTGAGTTGTTTTTACTGTTTTTTTCGCTACGCTCGCCTACTCACAAACCTTCCGTTGAGGTTATATTTACGCGCATATTGCCAGCGGCCTTATACGAATCCCCAGCTCGCGCTAAAAGAGCAATTATTGAAGTGCTAATGATCTCTGCATGCAGCAGCCGGACGACAGAGATTACGGGGTGGCGCTGCTAATACACACATGTTGTCGGAATATGGATTATGTCCTCTTAAGTCGCGCAGCCTTTTTTACGGGCAAGCTTGCGCTCTCAATGTGTAAAATAAATGTCATGAAGTGTGTCCGCGCGAACAAACATCAACAAAAAAAAGAACATTCATAATATAATTATCTGATCCTTGTGCTGAAAATAAGGTTGCCTGAGCTTTTGGCCTGCCTGCGTACTGCTGTTAGTATCCACCCCAAAAATTGGTTTTAGCACCCTTTACCTATAGGAGCACACCTTAGAATTCAATCAACCAAAGAACCAAGCAGGTCTTCGTTCAGGCTACTTGACAATAGCCAATATTCAGATTTCATTGGGGGGATACAGAAATAAATAAGCGGAATTTAACTATCCCCAATATAAAGCCTTCAGTGACTACAAGAAGGCATTTGATTTAATCGAGATATTCGCAGTCAGGCAGGCGCTGGAGAATGAGGACGTCGACAAACCAGATATAAAAATACTGGAAGAAATCCACAGTGGCTCTACAGCCACCATAGTCCTACATAAAGAAAGCGACCAAACTCCAATCAAGACGGGTGTAAATCATGGAGGCAAGTTCTCCCCGGTGCTATTCACTGCGTACTTACAGGACATTTTCAGGGCTATAGATTAGAAGGAGTTAGGGATACGAGTTAATGTAGAGTAGCTTAGTAACGAGGGATTGACTCATGACGTTGCATTGATGACTGACTCAAAGGACGGATTGCAACTCATGATTGCTAAATTAGACATGGAAAGCAGAGCGGTAGGTCTGAAAATTATTGTGCAGAAAACTAAAGCAATTCGCATCAGTCTTGGAAAAGAACGGCGCTCTGTGATGGTAGCGTTGTATGGGCGTTGTATAGGGCGTTGTATGGCATCGCGGTCGTCATCGTTATCAGCGTCATCGTTATGACGCATAGTGGGTACATTCCATGTGGTGTGCCGCGATGACAGCGTCATCGTCATCACACAGGGAGATACTGCTGGTTACGCAGGTGGCTACTACGTACTACAAACTACAAGGGACGCACGACCCACGGCAAAGACGTGATGGTGGTTGGTTGCATGTGGTCAAACGATGTGCATGTGACACCATATCGCGATGCCATGTGTTGTATGGCATCGCGATCGTCATCGTCATCACGCAGGTGGCTACTACGTACTACAAACGTGGGACGCACGACCCACGGCATAAGGAGCTTCGCTCCTAAAACACGAATGGTAGTTTACCACTATCCCTCACAAGGAAGGTATATAACAGCTACATCATACCTACTGACCAGAGACAAGGAGGCTTACAAAGAGGGTTCAACTTAAATTGAGGACGACGCAGCGAGCAGTGGAAACGAAAGCAATGAGCGTAATGTTATGTGACCAGATGAGAGCTGAACATTTCAGGAAACACGGGTGTTGAGGACATCTGAGCAGAACTAAAGAAGAAATGGGCATTCGCAGAGCATGTAGCGCGTACGCATGGTAACGGCTGGTCATTAAGAGCAACAGTCTAGATACCAAGAGAAGGAACCCGCGTAAGGGGGAGTGCTCGCGCTGTTCTTTCCCGACTTCGCCGTTAAATACTTTTATGCAACCGACATACGATGTCCGCTATGCTCACCACCACATCGAACGGACGCACTACGTGTTGTACTCGTTTAGTCATGATTTTTACCTGTAAATAGCGCGACAGATGGCTATGGTTAAGTAGAAAATGTTGTTTAGGCATCAAATAACTAAAAACTGATCATTACCTCAATGGTTTTGAGGACAATGTATTGAACCAATAATACCATTTCACACGTCATCTTTGATTATCCTCCATGGTGACTCGGCAGCAAAGCTGTTGCGCTGTAAAGCTTAATAAAATATCTGGGTTTTTACGCCTCACAACCAGGATATGGTTATGGCGGACGCCGTAGTGGAGGGCTCCGGAAATTTTGACCATCTGGTGTAAGCTTAATAAAATATCTGGGTTTTTACGCCTCACAACCAGGATATGGTTATGGCGGATGCCGTAGTGGAGGGCTCCGGAAATTTTGACCATCTGGTGTAAGCTTAATAAAATATCTGGGTTTTTACGCCTCACAACCAGGATATGGTTATGGCGGACGCCGTAGTGGAGGGCTCCGGAAATATTGACCATCTGGTGTAAGCTTAATAAAATATCTGGGTTTTTACGCCCCACAACCAGGATATGGTTATGGCGGACGCCGTAGTGGAGGGCTCCGGAAATTTTGACCATCTGGTGTAAGCTTAATAAAATATCTGGGTTTTTACGCCTCACAACCAGGATATGGTTATGGCGGACGCCGTAGTGGAGGGCTCCGGAAATTTTGACCATCTGGTGTAAGCTTAATAAAATATCTGGGTTTTTACGCCTCACAACCAGGATATGGTTATGGCGGACGCCGTAGTGGAGGGCTCCGGAAATTTTGACCATCTGGTGTAAGCTTAATAAAATATCTGGGTTTTTACGCCTCACAACCAGGATATGGTTATGGCGGACGCCGTAGTGGAGGGCTCCGGAAATTTTGACCATCTGGTGTAAGCTTAATAAAATATCTGGGTTTTTACGCCTCACAACCAGGATATGGTTATGGCGGACGCCGTAGTGGAGGGCTCCGGAAATTTTGACCATCTGGTGTAAGCTTAATAAAATATCTGGGTTTTTACGCCTCACAACCAGGATATGGTTATGGCGGACGCCGTAGTGGAGGGCTCCGGAAATTTTGACCATCTGGTGTAAGCTTAATAAAATATCTGGGTTTTTACGCCTCACAACCAGGATATGGTTATGGCGGACGCCGTAGTGGAGGGCTCCGGAAATTTTGACCATCTGGTGTAAGCTTAATAAAATATCTGGGTTTTTACGCCTCACAACCAGGATATGGTTATGGCGGACGCCGTAGTGGAGGGCTCCGGAAATTTTGACCATCTGGTGTAAGCTTAATAAAATATCTTGGGTTTTACGCCTCACAACCAGGATATGGTTATGGCGGACGCCGTAGTGGAGGGCTCCGGAAATTTTGACCATCTGGTGTTCTTTAACGCGCACTAACATCGCACAGTACACGGACCTCTACCATTTCACATCGATCGAAATGCGACCGCCGCGGCCGGGATCGAACACGTGACCTTCGGGTCAACAGCCAAGCTCCATAACCACTGCTCCACATCGGCGGATGCGGTGTGAAGCTTGAGGACCTAGGTTCTGGTCACGGCGGCCGCAATGCTGACGGCAACCACGATGGGGGTGAAACGCAAGGACACCCGTGTATTATACTTAAATACACGTTGAAGAACCCCAGGAGGTTGAAATTCCAGTAGAACAACGAGCTGTGACGTGCGTCTAAACAATATCGTGAGTGACAGGTAACACCCCCCCGACAATATTGTTGCTATTTTCCAAGGACGGAGTACATCGCCTTAGTTATACGATTCACGGCTCTTCAAAGTGGAAATATTGCCTTAGGATTGATTTTTTTCCAGCATTTACTGATCTCAAATATCACTATATGAGGAGAAAGAGAGGTTAAGGATAGGAAAAGACGCTATTTTTTTCCTCTCCAATGCTTCTTCCCCTCCTCCTCAAAGAAGTTTTGCGTTTATCAGTTCTGGATCCCCGATGGGCATTAATGGCGAATATCTTTGAGTTAGTGTAGTTTCAATGACCGTTAGGTTGCTTTGGATATACGCGGCCGAAAAAAGATAATCGAGCATGTATTAGGCTGCCTAGCTAGATTAAAGTTACACGCGCTATCACATTACGACGCCTCGACGATGGGTCGTCATCGTGGATATGCTAACCAAATACTGCCACCATTACCCATTGGCTGCCTGGCAGTGAAAACATTTTTACGCTAAATTAGCACGAGCAAAATGCACTGGTTCACCACCCCTTTTCTCTTCTTCGCTGTCGTATTTTTGCTCACACCTATGATCTTTACAAACTGGCAATTTATCAGTCATTCTTCTGCTTAACCTTCCTGCGTGTTTTTTTCGCTCATTCTGGCGGAACGAACCATGTCCGTCATGCCACACAGGTGCAGACGTACCCGAAGAAGCACGTGCACAAACACGTGATAACACATGTCTTGGGCACTTCTGTAATGGGGATTTTCGTTCTCGCAATAAAGAGAGTCAATATAATGTGAATAAACAGTCGGAAGCCCCATTCCGACATTTATGCAAGTAATGAAGTTAGGCACAACAAATATTGCACCAGAAAGGCAAACAATTTTAAACAAGCCGAAATAATAAAATGTTGCAATTAGAATAAAAAACGAACATTCATGCTTGGTGGTACGATTTGCGCAGAAAAGTAAAACAATCTTTAACGGAAAAGTAACACGCGCAACAATGACAGTTACAAAAGATCATGCTCATGCACTTTTAGGCCACAATGCTTACTTACAGTGTCGTATTCCAGACGGCTTGGTAGGACAAGGCGACGCTTGTGTCAGTTAAGTTCTTCGTTCTGTAGTAGATACATGTCGCATTATAGTTTTCCCATTGTAAGGCTTGAGATGTTGCGTAGAGCCAGATCCTACGGCCCGTGTTCAGAAACTGAAAAAGAAAAGCAGTTTCTTTAGACTACTGAGTATTTCTGGTGAAACAGCATTGAAGAAGCCGCCTGCTTATCAAGAGCTTCATTGACACTGTGAACCGACTACTGTTTTCGTGCCTGCGTGCGCGTATGCTAGTGTGTGCCAGCGTGAGGGAGCTAAATGAAGCAGGGAATAGTATGGACGCTGCAATGAATGACACATTTCCTGGACATGCAAGTATTATCTAGAGTACGACATTCGTGAATTTTTGGTAGCTTAGAGACACTTCTTTACCGCCAGCGATGTTTTGAAAAACACTGGCTCAAACTACTCTGCATGAAGGTCTTGGAAGGTAGCTCAAGTTATATCATATCAGAACTATGGTTATGACCGCTAGCATGTGGTAGAAGAAAGGGGAGACATGTTAACGTGCATCTACAATGGTCAGCTCGGTCGGGGTGGTTTTGCTAGCCCTCTCCGCGGCGGTACGAACGTTAGCCCTGCACACCCGATCTTGTAAGTAAACTGCTTAGGGTGCAAGATTAGAACCCGTTGAGAACAGCTTGTGGTTTTCTAGCGCTGCCATTCCTTTAGTTTGTAGTGATGGCGATCGCTTTATTTCAGTTACAAAGGCACATTCACACCAACCTCCAGTTTTCATGGTCCAAGCACAGCAAAGCTGAATATTTTGTGGCATTGAGTACCTCTGTTAACATTTCTTCGAGCGCGCGTGGTAGTGCGCGCAGAAGTCTTAGAAGCAAGTGAACCCTTCCTGAAATACATACAGCCGACAAGTGAAACTATAGCCTTACATGGTGTAACCATCTGGGATATTGCAATCACTTTGTATTCTTCTCCTCAGTGAGCAGGAATTTTATCGCGTATTTTCAAGAGAGACTTCACACGAAATTCAGGGTAACATTGCTCACTAGTGGTGTCTGCAGGCGAAGGCAAAAAAAAAAAAAGAAACCCGACTAAAGGGAGCACTGCTGAGAGGAACACATTCCGACACATAGAAACGTACAGACTGAAAGCCACGAGCCTACAAAAATTGTTCATTTTTAACGTTCATTAGTAAGATGTCGTTATGGGAGTTGACAATATTCTGAAACGTGCTATTTGCTTATAATTAGCAAACTTATTCAATTATTTAACACAGACAAAAATGCAGAGGCATTGCATTGTGACAGGAACGAGGAAACGTCCGTATACATGTGGCAATACCTGCACATTGTAATCGCCGGTAATGAGAAAGCAGGCACTCTTGCCAGAATCGCCCACGACCCTGGTGTAGCCCTTTCAGCAGCAGTTGCTGCCTCTGCTTTTTCGAGGCAGCGGTTGAAACAACTGCTCAAAACCCTCCACACAGATGCAATCGTAGTCTGTACCATCGCACTCGTATCATTAGACAGCGGAGATACACCATTGTTGCATATGGAAGCTGCACTACGCTGCGCGCGCGCTGGCACAACGCGAAGGACGAAGCACGTAACTGCGTTGTCACCGAGTCAAATCAGAGCGTAGAGCACGTCGCAATTAAAGCTTCCGTTTGTGGTCTGCGAAATTAGCTCCAAAAACTTTGTCGGAGGTGATTGCAGAGACAACGCTATACTTTGTTTCAAGTAGGGCCAACGCCACCTAGGCGGCGTTGGTAGGCCGCTCCGATGCCAGCGTCTGTTCGAATGATGGCATCGAGGCGCCGTAGTGCTGAGGCTACCGCAGCGTTCTCTGTCTGTGTTAGTTGGTGCCATAATGCAGTACTTCTCTTCTCCGCGCTTAGGCGGTGGCACGGCCCCGAGAAACGAAGAGCGCCGGTACAGATCGAAGGGGTGTGAGATATATAAGGCGCGTCTGAAGCGTCCTTCGCGAATGCGCCGATGGCACAGTCGGCTAAGAGTCCGCTTTCTATCGCCGTGGATCGAGAGATCGTGGGTTCGATTCCCGGGACTTCCAATGTCGCGTAACTTTTTTCTTATGATTTCTTTCTTTGTATTGTGTTCGTGTACCTTTTCACAACGTCATATTCATGACGGAAATGCGTCAGTGAAGTCTTGGTGGACCCCGGCATAAAACACTTTCGTGTTAAAAAAAAATTAAAGATGGTGCTTGCCAGTGGCACGCGAAGCCATGGCTCGTGTTCCCAGCTAGCGTCCATTGTGGTCACAATGTAAGATGTATACTGTGATTCTGATTCAGCAGTATCTTTTCTTCCCTCCTGGGGCATAAGCCTACAAGAGGCAAAGTGTTCCCATGAGCTCGCGCCGTCACGAGTCACGGGGCGCTCTTGTCTTTCCCTGGCCGACAGACCACGTTTGGCGCGGTGCAACAAGCCAAAAATACAGAACTAGCTTTGGTCTCCGCCGCCACGACGCAAACATAGCACGGTTAACGATGCAGCATGGCCCGCGTCTCGCATAATTTTAATTGTCCCACCTCACGCGACCTGTGCTTGCAATCTGCCGTTGGTATTCTGGAGACCGATTGGCGCATGGTGTATTTGTCCAAGACAGCGCGCTATGAAGTGAGGGGTCCCAGGCTAGAATTTTCCCGGTCGCGAACTTCAAAAAAAATCTTTCTTCGGAATCATTTTTCTTTGTGGCTTTTATACATATATACATCTATATACATATAGGGGACATGGCGTCGACAAAATTACGTCGAGAGTGCCATATAACTGCTATCGCAGGGTAAAAATTGGGGGGACCCTTAAGCTTCGCCTTTAAGAGTCGAAGGCGATAGCGATATCCTGTCCCGAGTTCATACTTTAACCACTTAGTGCATACTTCCTATGCAATTCCACTACGTGGTGTTAAGGGAATACGCGCAGTAAGGTGTGTGCCTTTTGTAAGGGGTGACCGTTTTCGGACCACGAAGTCATGAAGATAGTCACATGTTCTGACGCCCGATTGCAATGTACGCTTGTACCAAGCAATATTACTGCGACATGTTGTATTTGACGCCTGTATACAGGACGCGTGTGTTCGCAAAGCATGAAAGTTATTTTCACTGCATTTCCACGCAGAGGAAGTTATTTTCAATGCAATCCCGAGCATATGCGTGGCTGTGTGGTAGAACACCTGTTTACCACGCAGACAGCCTGGGTTGCATCCTCACTCGGAGCCGGAAATTGTTATTCTTTATTTTATTTGCATCTTCCTCGATTTTTCGGTCACGAACAAGATGATGATTTTTCGCTCACAACCAACGACGCCGACACCAACGCCCCCACCGGAATTCCTGCGAACCGAGCTCTTTAACACTATCGTGTTAATAAAGCACATCTTGCTACTTATCGCTCTGACACTGGTGTTCGTAGCTGTCGGTTCTAGAACACTACTGTCGCTGCGGATGGCTTTCTTTAGCTAGGATTAACATCTTGCATTGCACTATGGCACTGTCTAACGATTTT
>JALIZH010029962.1:0-12495 GCA_030522465.1 Rhipicephalus appendiculatus
TAACAGTAGTTCGCTGTAGTTAGAGTAAACTTGTGGTATTGTGTTCCGGCAATAAAATTTGAAGGAAAGTAATTCTGTAATTGCTTAGTTACTTTTCTGGGGCTCTAATTGACCACTGTAATAATCAACTTTGAAGGGAAGTAATTGTAATTGTAATCGGTTACTTATTTCCTGTCACGTGTACAAGTCTGATTGATCCTCCCCGGCCCCCCCCCCTCCGAAAACTTTCTCCACGTAACCTAGTTTCGCACTGCCTCCAGGATTAGACGCATTGCTAGTTTTCTGGACATTTCCTAACTTTGCCCTGCCTTTGCGATCTGACTACCTTTGTTCAAGCGACATCACGTGATGACGTCATGTGACGCCAAGTTATGGATGTCATAGAGTCGTTATGGTGACACCATATTGTGACGTCACCACGTGATGAGGATTTTTTGCCCCACTCGTGTTGAAGCCGACGGCCCCGCCGCGAACGGCCAGTTTTGCCGTTTTATGGGGCATACAAGGCTCTGGCCTTAATAAACACAAAAAGAAACTAGACGGTGTAAATGTGTAAGCAAACCATTTACGTGAGTCGGGTGACATAACATATAGTACGCCATTCAGAGTGGGAGATGCTACCGACCTAATAAGCAAATGATCATCACAAAAGAAGCCCAAAAAAAGCAGCGCGACTTTCGCGAAGCCCGTAAACAAGCACCGTAACCGCTCGACCACCGCTGCAGAGTGAGAAGAGCCCCCTACATCATAATTCACTATTTACCGAATTGGCGAAGTACCAGCCACTGCGCGTCCCTAAGGCAGTGTACGCAGTTCCACACTTGGCTGATGCCGTTGCTCCTGGTGGTGATTAAATATGCCTCAGTGTTTTGTAATGGGTGAACAATCGATTAGGTGCTTCGTAATAAGTGTACCTCGTTTCGCAGTTCGCATGGTGCGACGCTTGGTGCATTAATACCCTTCTGTCACGCGACATTGCTTGAGTTAACGGGACTCCACGCACTACATGGCACGTGTATAGGATTTTTTATTAAATGCAAAGCATTTCTTTGCGAACCAAAGGCATTTTCACCATTTTTATCTATCTATCTATCTATCTATCTATCTATCTATCTATCTATCTATCTATCTATCTATCTATCTATCTATCTATCTATCTATCTATCTATCTATCTATCTATCTATTTAGCCGACAAGGTACCTATTTCATAAATCGTACACTGTCGGCCTTTGAAGGCCACCCTGACTCACTCTTCCTATTCCTCGCTTGCTTCCTGTTATTGAAAAAAGCCGGCAGATCCCACGCACTGTGGGAATCGATGTAATGCGAAGCAGCCAGAAAGGAGCAGATTATGCTTTACATAATTTGCATGTCATGTTTTATATGTTAGGACCTATCATTTATGTTCGTCATACAGTCACCTCGCGCAACGCCAATTATAGTGTATATCCAGCTAGCGAAGTGGACACAAGCGCACCATGAGCGTGGCATGTAAATGGCGTTGTAGATGACATGCATGCCAAGATTTTCATGTTACCACCTGCCACTTATGTTCATTATACAGTCATGTCACTGAATACCAAATATGGTGTATATCAAGCTAACGAAACGCCTGCGAGCGCGCCATGAGCGTGGAATGCAAGTCATGTCGCTCATGACATGTCACGATTTCCATATTACCACTTGTCATTTATGTTCGTCATACAGTCATGCCACTCAATACCAAATTTGGTGTATATCAAGCTAACGAAACGGCCGCGAGCACTCCATGAGCGTGGCATGCAAGTCATGTCGCACATCACAAGTCATGATTTTCATATTACCACTAGTCATTTATGTTCGTCATACAGTCACGTCACTCAATACCAAGTTTGGTGTATATCAAGCTAACGAAACGGCCGCGAGCACGCCATGAGCGTGGCATGCAAGTCATGTCGCACATGAGAAGTCATGATTTCCATACTACCACTTGTCATTTATGTTCGTCATACAGTCACGTCACTCAATACCAAGTTTGGTGTATAGCAAGCTAACGAAACGGCCGCGAGCGCGCCATGAGCGTGGCATGTAAATCATACTTTTCGTGACAAGTTAGTCATGATTTTCATGATATGACCAGCCATTTATGTTCGTCATACGGTCATGTTGTGCCATACCAAATTTGGTATAAATCCCATTAACGATACGGCCAGGAGAGCACAAAGTCGTAGGCAGCTAGATAGATAGATAGATAGATAGATAGATAGATAGATAGATAGATAGATAGATAGATAGATAGATAGATAGATAGATAGATAGATAGATAGATACGCTCAAACTCGCCGAAGTTCGCTAAGAAATGCTTCGCATTTAATATGCGTGGTTACGTCTGCGTTACGCCAAGCGATGACATCATACGAGTCCGGGCCCCGAAAATGCTCCGGACTTAATATGGTCATCAAGGTGCTCGAAGAATAAAATTGGCCGCGTATCTGCCTGCTTCGCTGCAAATGTCCTCGAAAGACGATAGTCTTGTGCCGGCTGTACTCCTATGTTTTGCCTTGCCTCAGACAGCTCCTACTCTACGTTGAATTGGCCGCATCTGGCTGGCATTGATAAAATAGAGGAGGCGCTGCGCGAGATATGGACGCCATCGAAAAACATGAGCTTGTGCTGAACCAAGGGCCACTGCCAGCGGCAGCACTTTATCGTCGGCAAAGGGCTTTTTTCGTGCAAAGCGTCGCAGTTCATGCACAGCGTCGCATTTTCAGCACAGCCTAAAAAACACTAGGGTCTTTAGAATTACGTATCTGTGTATTTTCTAATAAAATAACACACGACCTGATACTTACATATTAATGTTGCGCCTCAGGTATGCGTAGTATTTGCTTTTTGATCGAATATGTTCACAAGTATGAACGCAAACACCAGTTCAAGATGGCTGGGCGTTCAGAAATTAGTTAAACTTTGGCCCTGTAGCTAGCTGAATCGGGTGACAGACAGACAGACAGACCAAACTTTTTGCGTTTAAGTATCCCAAGAAAGACTATCGTCTTTAAAAGGAGGAACAATTCTCTTTGGCGCGAGCGCGCAGTCAATATGCTACAGATGGCAATGCTATATGCGTGTGGTTTTGGCTGCGTTAATATCACCAGTCAAGGCGCTCGAACAACAAGAGAAAGAAGACTTCTCTTTGTCGCGAGCGCGCGCTCAATATGCTACAGCTGGCTAGGCTATATGCGGTTTTGTCTGCGTTACGCCAAGCGACCACGACTGCATACGATCACAGCATACAACACCATACGATAGCCCGGCCCCATAAAGTGCTCCGCACGTGAAACGACAACATGCCTGTCCCGGGTTGTACGCGACTGTAATAAGTGCGTGGAAAAACAGACATAAAACTGCCGCGAAATATATCTGCTGTACGAAGTAAGTGCAGGCCAGTCATAGCTTCAATAGCTTGACAGGCTGTGCATACCGATCAGTGAAAAGCCGCAAGAACAGCGTAGTGAAATACACTACCCCGATATAAATATTGAACAGCACATATCACGTCCAAAATGAACACGAATAATTTTTTGACATATAACTGAGCAGTTGCAGGGTCACTACATAAAAAAATTGAAGGACGCATTGTACATTCCAAAGTGTGTTCGGTGAAAGCGTGTGGCCATTCCACTGACTATGCCATGTCTTTTTATCTTTTACACTCTCAGTGGGATGACACACAAACCGAATGTGTGCGTGTTTTTCTTTTTTAATTTTTTTACCGCGAATCGCAGCGAGACGCGAGACAGACGGACGGACAGACGGACGGACGGACGGACAGATGGACAGACAGACGGACGGACGGACGGACAGACGGACGGACAGACACTGGACGGACAGACGGACGGACGGACGCCGGACGGACACCGGACGGACGTGAGCATGAGACATTAAAGGCTTTCGCCTTAAAAAGAAGGTGCGGCCTGGTGCGTGCCACCGAAACGGCGTCTCGGTCCTATTTCACCTTGCGCCCGCTCTGGCGCCACTGCTCCAGTGTAGCCGTCCACTGATAAGCGCTTCGACACACGCATTGGTACGCGCGACAGTGGCTATAATGAGGCCGTAAATAACACGTTTTGGAGTTGCACATTAGAGATCCCATACTGAAGTCGTTTAGAAGTGCCTATTACCCCACATATGTGAACAGTTTGCCATAGGAGGGCTAATCTTTCGTAGTGTGCGCATCAATAATCTCCATGAATGCTGCCCGCTTTACTCACCTGAAATGATAAGTGTCACTGATCCCGTTAATGGGGAGGCAATCGCCGGGCAGATTCCAAGGGCTGACGTACCGGTCCACCGAAACGCACCACGAAGGCACGGACGATTTAAATGTAGGTCCTTTTAGTGCGCCAGCGAACGCCGCTTGTGGTATAAAGGCCGCGTTAGAGCCAGGAGTTGACAACACAAACAAAATGTATTCTCAGTTGAGGCAGTACAAGCATCATACAAAATTGTACTCACGGCAGGTGTCAATTACAACTCACAACATCACTTGGATGGTGTTTAAAACAACGGGAACAAACTTGCCGCGCAATAAATGAAATCTCATTTATTAAAAACTATTCAAGAACACTTAAAGGCCTTGAATACTCACTAAACGTGTCCGCCCCACAATTCTTCGAACATATCTCGAATGTTTATCTTCCAGAAAACACTCAAACGAACTCCAGCGCTGATCGTCGTCGTTCCCGGCGACACTCTTCAAAACAGTGCTCCCACGGTACCATCACTCGGTTCTTCAAGTTCGACTGAGCGCACTACACGACTGACTCGAACAACATAGCCTCTTCACCGACTTCACTATCCTGTCCTACCCTCCGTCGCCTCTCCTTTGGATCCTTCCCAGTTTCGCGAACATTCCAAGTGATTGTTCGGCGCCTAGCACGCAGCACAGCGACAGCTAGGGAAAGGGATTCATTTCGCCGGTTCGTCTGCGGAAACGGTCGGCCGCCACTATGATGTCTCGAATTGTCCCGATCTGCGCGGGCGTTAGGATGTCGTGACGGCGTATTCGGTGTAAAGGGTAACGGCACGTCCTGAGCGCCTTTCGATACTTGTGTTTGTTTCCTTTTTTTTCGTCGCGCGCGCCCGTTGACGGGAACGGTCGGCGCGGTGATTTGATGCTGTCGTCTGGAAGCAGCGGCGCGCGCCTGCTTTAGCGCTCGTTTGTGACAAAAACAAGTGCTGTATTGCAAATAATACACTTGCCGACATTGTAGGTCACAGGGGAATAAGTGGTACTTCACAGTAGCGTCTTTGCTCGTGTTCTAGTTGCACAGCGACACACAACAGCTTCGCGGCATCACCCCACTGGGTAAACCGTATGCCGCACACGCGCGCACCAAAGAACCGCACTCAAGCACATGAAACATGAGGCAAGCTGCCCACACACACGATCACACCCACAGAGAAAACAAAAACACGAGAAAGTACACTAAAAAGCACACGGATACGCATAAACCCTGAGGCGACCACACTGTAACACTAACCGGCGTCTGCCTTGTATACTGGAGCAGTGGCGCCCTCACCAAAAACAGCTGCCACAACTGTCGACTCCGCTGAGACGCTCTTGTACATTGACGGTGACGCGACGCATCAGGCCGCAACTTATTTTTTATGTAGCGGCCATGTCAGTTCTTATGCTGAAATGTCGATAGAGAACAAAATCTTAAAGGGACTCTAATGAAAAAAAAAAAACAATTTTTCGCGTATTAGTGAATTACAGTTTCAAATTACCGAAACACCACTCTTACCTCCAGACGAGGCTCGGTAAGCGAGAAAACTCGCGCAAAAAAATAAAAAAAAATAAAGAAAAAAATTCGCCGCCATATCCACAAAGTGAAGGAGGAGCTTGCTCGGAGATGATCGGGTACCCCACGAATCCTCCGTACACATCTCTTACCATCATCTACGGGAAACGTGCAGCACCTACAGGGGGCGCAGCAGTGCACTGCACCTATGCGCCGTCAGCGCCGCGAGTGGCGACTTGCGGCCACTTCAGTGTCAACTGGCGTGCTACGAATCGTCGTCTCTCCGTCAGCTACGCCCGCGTTGTATGCAAGTGCGTGTGCGCGAAGGTGACAATTTTGATAAAAATGAGTAGGCTTCCAGAAAGTTAACGGTGCATGATCCTTTTGGGGTCCCAAACGAGGAGAAAGGACATAAGTTCGCGGAATAAATCATGTTTTCGATGTGACGTGGCACAGACGAGCGGCAGAGTGTTTTGAAAGGGCGATTCGTGCGGCCGGCCAGCGTAAAGCTCGAAGCATAGACCGTCACCATCGATGTTTGTAGACATTATTTCTTGCCATTTTGCCTGGTTATTGTTGAGTAAACGATGACATTTGTGTCTGTCATGTGTTAGACAACCCCTTGCTATGCGCGCAAGTAATACGTACGGTCGCCGAATTGCCCGTGTTGCATTTAGTAATGCGTGGCATTTGCGCGAAGCTTTCAGTGCAGTAGTTCAGCACCGTTTGCAGGCGTTGCTCGGGCTGCATAAGTCCTTGAGTAAACTTGTCACGTGCTAGCTTTGCACACGATATCTCAGCTGTCACGTTGCGCAATAGAACGGCGTGGCCCGGCTTCGCTTGCACGCGCACTGCTGTTACGGCTATGGCAGTACATGGGGAATAAATTTTGAAATTCTCGTGGCCTGCGACGCATTTTGCCTGGCATGCGTGACTTCTTCCTTAATGTTACTGTTTACGTACTGCGATACGGGGGGAAAAACAGCAGCAGTGTACTAGGGAGAATTGCTGGATCTGTCGATTGCTTTTCGCCAACGAATTGTGGACTACAGACTCGAGGTCACTTTTCCGGATGCCTATCGGTTCCTCCAGCACGTTAAAAATATCAGTAAACAAGCGTGGAGAGTAAATTCACAGCGAACTAGCTACAGCATGTACTTCATAAACGTGCCCGCGGGATCACTTGCTTTACGTGGCGTCATAGGCCTGCGTATGAGGGAGGCGGCGGCCCCCTCAAGTCACCTAAGGAGGGGCGCAAAGTCTGCCCCATACATTGACTTAATAGGGAAGGGAGGCGCTGCGACGAGCCGTCTCCCCCTTTGAAGGGGAACCCTGCGCACGCCTACGCGTGGCGTCCACTAATCCAGTGTTCCCGCCGGTTTCTGAAGCACAGTCACGGCGGAAAACTGAAAAAAAAAATCACAGCATATCCACGAGGTGAATGATGGTGAGGTGGGCGAAGCTTGAGAGGTTATGGTTGATGCCGTTAACCCTCCGAGAAGTTCGCCCGATAAAATCATCATGCAAACACGTGAGGTACGGTGAAGAAAAAATTTTATTGAGATTTCAAGTTACCTTTATATATTACGCACTTGTGGTCGGAGAAGTGCACAGATAGCGGCGCCAACGTGCACTCCGAGCAGCGAGAGCAGCGGACCCCGAAAGGCGAGCCCGAGAAGCGGCCGCCCTCCGCGCCCGCTGCTTCGCTTCGTCCATGCCCCACCAACGATTCGACACGTACGGCGACGATCCAGGAGACGGAGAGAGGCACTCGATCGCCGCGCACTCAGGCAAAGCGCGCGCAGCAGCCAATCGGAGATTAGCGGCAATTCGGAGGGTAGCGGCAGAGTAACGCCATCTAGGAAATGAGACGAGAAATGGTCATCTCTTATCATGGCCTCCGAGATGGCAGGCGATACTGGGGCTTACGCGTTACGCCTGACAAGGTTAGACTAAGAGGAGCTTCGCCCCTAAAACTTTGTTCCAGGTGCGTAGTTCTTATAGTTATCGGCACACTTTACGACACAGCAATTCATACGCGACATTGCGAAGCACCGCTAACAACCTGACACGCCTGCGCACATGGGTCGGCTGCTGCACGGAACACGACAATTCCTTTCGTTCACTCCCGCACCGAGGCGCCACCGGCTCAGTGCACGTTCCCAATAGACGTGACAACGTTGTTATATATACATTACATGCGGCGCTCGGGCGGCAAGCCCCAGCTGCTGCTCGTAGCGAGCCCGCCGCTCTGCTGCCTTGCATGGCTTGTGCGGTGTTCATCCGGCCGAGCGGTAACGAAGAGTGTTTCACTGCGTGAGCTCCCGGCGAAGAGAAAGGAAGTGCACGTGCTGAGAGCGGTGTGCGTCGCTGGCGTAGCCTTGAGCGGCACCGCCATATAGTGAGCATTCTTGAAATCACCGGAAAGCCGGCGCCTTGAGCGGCGTGTACACGCCCGCCGCCATCGCCGCCGCCGCCGGACAAGGCGCGAGCATAAGAAGCTTGCCGAGCAAGCTTTTAAAAGAAGGTAGCGACGCCACCTTCACTTTCGCGCAGAAAACGATTGAGAGTTGGGCGAGTTCGTTCAGATTCATTTTTTGGAAATGCGCGGAAAGGCGGCCACAAAAGAAAGGCGATAAACACCGGACGACGTGCTACTAACAACTGAAACTTTTTTATTCAGTTGAATAAATAAAGCTGAAGAAAGCGTCAATAAAATAATGAATTAAGGAGAAAAAAAAGAAAAAAAGAAGAATGAATAAAGCTGAATGAAAAAAAATGCCCCCACCTCCCCGAAGGGGAATCGTGAGGAACTGCGAATGCATTTCGCGCGCGCTTCACTCCATTTATATATGGTGGTTGTGGTTCGAAGGAAAAGGCGCCTAATTTCTGCAGCCCGGTCGGGAGCACGGCACAGCGCCTTTTTTTTGCCTTTTTTATTTCTTTTAATTTTTTTAATTTTTTTTATTTTTTCATATATAGCTCCGCCGAGCTCCCGCGATGCGAGCACCCTCACGCACCAGAGCGCGCTCCTCCTCTCCACTCACTCTCCGCTACTCCGCCCACCTGCTCCGGTTGCTAGGGGCGAGGATAAGCGCGCGCGCCCGCAGCTGTTGCTATGGGAGAGGGAGTGAGAGCGGAGAGATAACACCTGCCGGCGCGCGGACGCCACCGCCGGATGCCTGACATAGCCCGACTAAGAAACGCATTCGCATTTTAAAAAATTGGGGGGACCCTTACGCTTCGCCTTCAAAAGTTGAACGCGCAGCGATATCCTGTCCCTAGTACGTACTTCAATCGCTGAGTGCATATTATGTAATGGGTAGCATGCTTTAAACCACGAGCAATTATGAGCTGGAAATGTTTTCGAACTTGCTATGCACCCACTGCGTGGTCTTAAGGAAATACGCGCAGTAAAGTGTGTGCCTTTTGTAATGGGTGGCCGGCTTTGAACCGCGGTGTCATTATGATATTCACAGGTTCTAGCGCCCAATGGCAATGTACGCTTGTACCACGCAATACTACTGCGGTATTACATGTTGTATTGTGACGCCTGTATACAGGACGCGTGTGTTCGTAAAGCATGAAAGTTATTTTCACTACATTTCCAAACAGAGGAAGTTATTTTCAATGTAATTCCAAGCGGAAGCGTTCCTGTGTGGTAGAACATCTGCTTGCCACGCAGACGGCCTGGGTTCGATCGTCACTCGGACCCGGAAATTTTAAGGCGAAAGCCTTTAATGTCTCATGCTCACGTCCGTCCGGTGTCCGTCCGGATGTCCGTCCGTCCGTCCGCCCGGATGTCCGTCTGTCCGTTTGGATTTCCGTCCGGATGTCCGTCTGTCCGCCCGTCTGAATGTCCGTCCGCCCGTCCGTCCGGATGTCCGTCTGTCCGTCCGTCCGTCCGGATGTCCGTCCGTCCGTCCGGATGTCCGTCTGTCCGTCCGGATGTCCGTCCGTCTTTCCGTCAGTGGAATGTACAAAGTGTCCTTTGGAATGTACAAAGTGTCCTTCAATTTTTTTATTATCTATTTTATTTTCATCTTTCTCGATTTTTTGGTCACGGACAAGATGATGATTTTTCGCTCACAACCAACGACACGGCCACCGGCACCGACGCCGGAATTTCTGCGAAACGAGCTCTTTAACGCTGTCGCGTTAAAATTCAGTTGTTAGTTGCACGTCGTCCTTTGTTTATCACCTTTCTTTTGTCACCGTCTTTCCGCAATTCTTCAAGCAATGAACCCGCAGCAAACGCCGTGACATCATATATTTTGACAGCGTATAGAATGTTAGACGTAGTTCTTAATCGGTAAAAAAAGTCACAGTTTCGCCGCAAGGGTGAAGCAATGAATGCGATAGCAAGAAATTGTAATGTCACACGAAGAAGGACTCTCGAAAAGGACGCGATAAGCGTGAACTAACAACTATCACAGTTGATGGGCCGTTATGTTTGAGCAACGCGCTGAAAGTGTCGACAACGCAGAACCCGACGCTCTTAGATATTTCTTCTTCATTTAAAGTGCGGTGCGCGGAATGACCTCTCTGCGTCTCCTGCCACACGGTGGCGTCTGACGCTAGGTGTGGGCGGCGTTGTTTTCTTTTTTTCGTTGAAAATCGCGAGTGGGTGCAGGAACATAAACTTTATTGTCGAAGAAAGGGGCCCCTTTTTCGTGCGCGTCTCCAGGGCAGTTTTCAAATTTAGAAGCAAAGGCAGAGGCGTTGCGTGATAGAAAACACGCTCAAGCCCCACGAGATCTGCATACCGCCAGCCGTAAATGATGTCTACAAATAGCTTGCAGTTGGTATGACACCGGCGCATGCATGGCGAGTGGCTGTGGCTGAGTGCTCTAACGCAGCATGCTGCGGAGCGAGGGGTCGCTGGTTCGAATCCTCGGTTGGGCGCCTTGGTATTTTTTTTCTGGTGAGTTATTTTTCTTTGTGCCTTTTTATATATATGCATACATATACATATCCGGAGCCTGACGGCAACGGCAAATATAAGCCGGGAGTGTTCATATAATTGCTGTCGCAATAAAATAAAGTACACTGTTTTCTTGTAGGGGGCCACAGACTTAACGTATCATGTTTCAGTAAATTTTATTGCGCCAACGTCACCAAAATACAAAAATTACAATTTGAAATCCGGGACGCCACGGGCTGAGATAAAGGGGCGAAATTTAAAATGAAGCATTTAGCTTGCTTTTCTCCTCCGAACATGAGCATACGAAGGTGAAATTGATGACATTACAGTTCTAAGAGTACAATTTATCAATCCAAGGCGACTCATTGTTGCACTTTAGTGTCTTTTAAAAAAGAGGTAACTGAGTTAAAATAGCAGGGATACGAGAGGCACGCATGAAGTTGTCGTATCGAGTAAAAAAATGCCCCCACCTCCCCGAAGGGAATCGTGAGGAAATGCGAATGCATTTCTTGCGCCGACACCGACTTCTGCCATCGCCTTGAGAGGCGCCCAGCCAGCGAACGGTCGAGAGTGAGGCGCGAGCGGACGGGGAGAGTGGGGCGCAGGGAGGAGAGAGAGTGAACGGCGAGAGAAGGAGCGGCGAAGCACTGCACCTACCCTCTCCTACACTCTCTCGCACCACATGCTCCGGTTGCTAGGGGCGAGGATAAGCGCGCGCCCGCAGCTGTTGCTATGGGAGAGGGAGTGAGGGCGGAGAGAAAAGAAAACACCTGCCGGCGCGCGGACACCTCCTCAACCTATCCTCCTCCTCCTTCTCCGCGGACGCCGCCGGATGCGCCTGACATAGCCTGACTAAGAAATGCATTCGCATTAAAAAAATTACACCATCTCCCGCTAAAGAGAACCATGTGTCGATGTGAAGCAGCGGGCGCTAACGCTTACACTGGCGGCGGCGTTGACGCTGGCGCTCATCGCACCGTTGCGCAGGAGAGAAAACTGGGGAGGCGCAAAGCACGCAGTGATGGAGCGGTGCAGGGTTGCCGTTGGGTAGATTTCAAAAGGAGCCAGAATTCAAGTTAAAAGTAGCCAAAGTAGCCATGCCATTTCACTTTATCGCCAAATTTGCAGCCAAAGAGAATAAAAGCGGTATTAAGACGAGTTTTTATTATTACACAATAAATATGGCTTTGAATGTGCAAAAACATGGAAATAAGAGCACAATTTTTACCCTCTCGCTTGGCCTTCAAGCCACGAGTGAGTTGAAAAGAATGCTTTATTTATTTATTTATTTAACCTGATGATCAATAGCCTTAGAGAGGAGAGAGTGGACAACACAGAAACAAAAAGTAACAGAATAGAGTCAGGGAAAAAGAACAATGAACAAGCTTCCAACAGACAGGTCACGACAACGTTGATTACGATTATTTGATATATTGTCACATGGTCGTGACGTCGACGAAGGCAACAGTCAGCGGGTCAAAGAAGAAACTGTTTATTTGGCCGAAATTGTGGCCGTGAAACGTAAAGTCAGATTACAGCTATGCACACTGGCACAGATAGCGGCGAACGGAGCGTCGGCCGTCGATCAACTGCCGAGCAGTGAAGTGCGTCGGCATTTATACCTGTGACATCGAATATTCCAGCCTTATCACTGGCTGTCGCGCAAGCTCTGGAATAAGCTCGAGTGTTCGCGTCTTGCGTGCAATCTTAACAAAACGATCTACAATAATCGGGAAGCTTCTCGAACAAAGAGGCGCGGTTGGCGCTGAGCATTGCTGACAGTCTTT
>JALIZH010029963.1:0-49862 GCA_030522465.1 Rhipicephalus appendiculatus
GATACTAATAGTAAACACTACAATAAAAAAAAGTCTGTAGGAGAATCCTAACAAACAGAGCAAAAATGTCTCACTCACTCACTCACTCACTCACTCACTCACTCACTCACTCACTCACTCACTCACTCACTCACTCACTCACTCACTCACTCACTCACTCACTCACTCACTCACTCACTCACTCACTCACTCACTCACACGAGAAATACAGAGGACAATGATGTATAAAATCGCATACGACAATGCCCAAGGTAGGATGAAAGACAAAAAGAGAGAAGGATATGTACAATGTAGGACATTATGTTAAAACAGCGCAATGCTCGGAGGAAAAGAATCATTGCAACCTATGCAAAACATCCAGATCGAGAAAGCAACAATAAAAAAGACATCGTATCCTGAGAACTGTTGAGTGTTGGCAGAGGCGGGCTGGTACATGAAATGGTCCATGCACTCTGGTTATATTATGCGGAATTCTGAAATTAGTACACCTTAGCAGTTTATGGCAGGATCTGATACCGTGAACAAGCTTGAATAGAAATGATAATAATAATGGTAATAATAATAATAATAATAATAATGGTAATAATAATAATAATAATAATAATAATAATAATAATAATAATAATAATAATAATAATAATAATAATAATAACCGCACCTTGCACTAAGTCCGGCAAGGCTGGGTCACAGCAGTGCCCGTGGGAACCTAGCTGGTCTTGGCTTGGCTAGTCTTTTACCCACTCACTCCTCTTTCTAATGATAATCGCTTGGTTTTAACGTCCCCAAAACCACGATATGATTATGAGAGACGCCGTAGTGGAGGGCTCCGGAAATTTCGACGACCACCTGGGGTTCTTAAACTCGCACCTGAATCGAGCCTCAAGCATTTTCGCCTCCATCAAAAATGCGGCCACCGCGGCTGGGATTCGGGGAGCCTCTGCGATAGCTGCGGTGCCAAATTCCATTCACTGCAGTTTCTGGGCCTCCCCCAAAATGTCTCATCCGCCAATAGTTGGTGACGGTATTTACCGCAGCGCCAGTGTGTTTCACTGCACATGAGTGGAAGGAAACAACTTTATTGACATTACTTATTTAGGGAGGACACCTCGTAAGTGTGTGCTAGGCTCATAATAAAGCCTGACTATTTCTTCGGCTGCGATTTCGCAATGTCAGTATGCGTATTTCAGCACCAATTATCAACACAGTTATAGCTGCATGGTATGGAAAAACTTTATTTAAGTCCGTCGGGGCGTGAACTAGCACGCGATATAGCGGGCCGCTCCCACGTCGGGACAGATAGGCCTAGTCTCTCCGCCACGTCGTGGGCCCGTTGGACTGCCCATAGTTTTGTTTTCAAATCCGGACTACGTAACGCAGCATCCCACTTGGACGATGTAACGTCTTCGTCAACCCGTAATGCAGGGCACCGCCAGAGCATGTGATCTAATCTGGCAAAGTCTAAGCAAAGCGCGCAAGTGTCTGACGTGTCTGAATTTCTGGATAGATCTTGTGCAACAGTGCGGGATTGGGATATGCCCCGATCTGCAAGAGTCTGAGCGTCAATGCCTGAGGCCTGTTCAATTTACTATGTGGCGGCGGATACTTTCGCCTCCTCAGATAAAAGTTCTTAGTGAGTTCATTGTACTTGGTTTGGGGATCTTTGTTGTCCGGAACCTCATCGCCGCTCCATTCGATAGCCACGCGGTCGCCAATGTTTTTAATAGCCCGCTGAAGTGGCTGATTGGATTTGGCGATTTGCAACAAGGCTCGAAGTCGTGGGTTCGTTACCAAACCGCACCGAGAACGTTTAAAATTAATAGCAAGCTCATACGCTGCGGCGGAATCACTGTCTCTCGACTCCGGTAACGTCCACGCACAATTTGACATTCAGAGAAAAAAAAAATGGAACAGCGTCATTACCTTCAACGGTCACAAATAAGTGTTTATTCGCACACGAGTGACTAACCAAGAAACAAATGGACGAGAACGTCAATACTGATCAAAATATAAATGATTGTTTTCCTGAACTATACACAACCTAAAGCTTTTTCCCGTGTACTGATTACGCTAGTGTGAGGGCACTATGTGAGTTAGCTTTCGCGAGCCTTAATAACAATTTCAAGGTCCCCAACGCAGCGAAGCGAAAGCATGACACACTCGACATTACTAGGTTACATATGGGAACAGCGCTGTATGTAAAGGTGAATAAATAGAAAATAATAAAAAGATTGAATGAAGCACAGGTGTTAGGCCGCATTCCAACGTCGGGAATGACGCTGTGAAACTTGCCATATTTATGTACAGTCAACGTGAAGAGTTTAGAAACAACGAGGCACAAGAAAAAGCTTAACATTTGCGCTGCTTTGAGAGGCAGCCTTGAAATCAAGTTCCCGGCCTGTTCTAAAACGCGTTGAGGACGTGTACTCGGCGGTTCGGCCGAATGCAGTGACAAAGTGCTGGAAAATCCAAAGTTTTCTCCGACGTATAGTTGTCTTTAAACTTTTGACGCCGACTGTACAAGTATCAATATGCGCGAAGAGCCGGAGACGCTAGAACACACGTTAGAACAAGCGCGCGCATTTTATTAATTTATTTGCTTATTTATTTTTCTGACTAATTAATTAATTAATTAATTAATTAATTAATTAATACAGGTGCCTACATTTCCACGAGACCGTTATCGCAGGGGGGGGGGGGCAACTCGAAAATAGAAGGAAGCATATTCACAAAACAAAATTTATGTGTACACACGTGAAGTAAAGATGAGAATGTCAGCTAATTACAAAGGAGTGGATACAGCATGGAAAAGTGCCAACACATAAAAAAAAAGTACTTAAAATCAGGCACAATCACATCAAAAAAAGAAAGAAAAAAGAAAGAAAAAGCGGACAGGCAGTTTATAGGTAGGGCTCCGTGTCTTCGGATAAATCCGAAAAAAAATCCGATAAATACTCGCCGGTACAATTTTTGACAAACCGGATTTTTCCGATTAACTCCAATTTTAAGAGGACATTTTCAATGTTCAAAAGCATTTTCAAAGCTGAGAATTATCAACCAAAGTAGCGCACCTCCATCAGCGGCAGCGACTTCGTAAAGTATACAGCAAGCTTTAAGGCTGTAATGCTAAGAAACGTAGGTGTTTTGAAAAGGAAAATAGACAACCACCAGTTGGTAGCAAGAAGCCACAAAGAAATCATACGGATTTCTCAGAAAGAAAAAGCTTTTTAGTTGCCGAAAAATTTGTCCTGGTCCCGTCGTTCGAACCCGGGACGAACACCTTTCCGGGGCGGTTGCTCTACCAATTGAGCTAACCAGGAAGCTAGCAATTGGCAGCGCGAGGGCGAATCCATAGACAACTCGAAGTACATGGACACAAGTAATGCAAGGTGTTTTGTATTCGAGTAGTTGTACTTGTACGTATATATGTATGTGCGTTCAAACCTTCCAGACTTCTAAAGTACACTTATGTGTTTGCACGTTTTTGCGTTCAGGTATTTCATCTAAGATTTCCGAGTATTGAGAATAATACCAGTAATTGTCTTTATTTTTCATCAAGAAGATGAAGAAGGCTGGGAGAAAAAGCTGAGAGGCAGGTTGGCTCGCTCCTGCTCCCCCCCCAAAAATACACTTCGGCGAATTTACAGCATTGCACATAAACAGCCTTATCAACAGGGTCAACAAACTGGAATTGAGAAAAAAAAATTAAAATATGGAGACACGCGATTATCAGCAAGCGTTTTTCTCGGAAATAACATTAACAAGAACGCATTGCTACAACTTATAATGCAAAATTAAACGCCGAATTTCGGAGAATTGGAGATTTGCCAGATACAAACCCCGATAAACGCCGAATTTTCTCCAAAAACATAAACTCCGAAAACCATCCTCCGAATTTCAAGAAAAATAAACTCCTAAAACACGGAGTCCTATTTATAGCCCGCGGAAGGTTAGAATGCAAAAACGATTGAAACTCGGATAACGTTTTACAAGGGGTAATATCCATAGGCGTGCGAAGGGTTCAGTGGGGGGCGAAGGTTCGTCGCAGCGCCCGCCTCCCTATTAAGTCAGTCTCTGGGGCAGATCTTGCGCCCCCCCTCTTAATGCCTAGGGGGCGCCCCCCCCCTAGTCATTGTATTCAGAAGATTGTGCGCCCCCCCTCTTAGGTGACTAGGAGGGGGCGGCCGCCCTCCCTGCCCCCCGTTGTGCGCCCGTTCAGGGGGGGGGGGGGGCGAAGGTTCGCCGCAGCGCCCTCCTCTCTTATTAAGTCAATCTCTGAGGCAGACTTTTGCGCCCGCCTCTTAATGCCAAGGGGGCGCCCCCCCCCCCTAGTCAATGTATTCAGAAGATTTTACGCCCCCCCCCTCTTAGGCGACTATGGGGGGGGGGGGCGCCCTCCCTGCCCCCCCTTGTGCGCACGCCTATGATAATATCCTTAGGAGATCTGTCTACAACGTCTAAGCGCTCGCAGAGTGGCCGGGATAATGTACATGCATAGCCGCCAAGAGTGTTACAACCGCGGTCATTCCACGAGGCCGCATACTTAAATACCCGCCGCACGTATGCACACGGTAGAGGGCCGCTTACGCTCGTCTCGGCTGAACGCCGCCTGGCTTTGAGGATTGGGACGACGCGTAGCCCGCTCGCGTCGTCGCTCACGCTTGCGGTCCTCTCGGCCATTTTGCGAAGACTACCGTAATTTTCCCTCTAATGTCCGCTGCCGAATGTCGCACTTGGCAACGGCCGATTTAAGCTAAATGTGGCCGCTGGTTAGCATTTCCTGCCGCTCTGTTTTCGCAAATGCGGCGGGTTTTTCTGAAAACCATGCCGATTATTTTCTAAGCGACATGTTCAAGATAATTTATAATAATAATAATAATAATAATAATAATAATAATAATAATAATAATAATAATAATAATAATAATAATAATAATAATAATAATAATATCTGGGGCATTTCGTGCCAAAAATTAAGGCAGCCTCGCCCTAGTGGTGCCAAGCCTCAAGGAAGTGCGGAGCTGGGCAGCATTCTTTGCTTCTCTTCAGTTCTCTTTCTTCTCCTGTTTCTTCTTTATTTCTATTTTTCTTGCAATTTTTTTCCTTTCTTTCTCTTTCTTTTTTATTTCTCGCTTGCTTCTTGTCTCAATTTTTATATGTGGCTTGTGTTGTCGTGTTTCCCTAGCCATAGTAGTAATGTCCACACTTAATATCATCATCAAGGTACTCGAAGAACAAGAGGAAGAAGTCTTCTGTTTGACGCGAGCGCGTGCTCAATATGCTACGGCTGACGATGATAAATATATATGGCTTTGCCTGCGTTACGCCAAACGACGACGACAGCATACGATCACATCATAATACAGCATACGACAGTCCGGCCTCCTAAAGTGATCCGCACTTAATAGGCGGTATGATTGTGAGGTGTGCCGTAGTGGAGGGCTCCGGTAATTTCGACCATCTGGTAAACTGACATCGCACAGTAGACGGGCCTCTATAGCATTTCGTTTCCATCGAAATGCGACCGCTGCGGTTGGGTTCGAACCCGCGACTTTCGCGGACAGCAGCCGAGCACCGTAACCACTGTGCCACCGAGGCGGACGTATAAAAGAAACGTTCTTAAGCAAGGCAACATGCGCAACTGCGCAGCTGCACAATTTGTTGATGCTGCTGCTTATGATGATTAATTATGGCACTGCGCTTTGTAACTTGTGGGCCTTTAAAGCAACCACTCGTTGCGCAATTCACATATTTTGACGCCTGGTGCTGTTCGATGCTGTTGCTTATGTGATATTACATCCGTTAAGGACAATCCTCGGAATTCGTATGTTTTTTTTTGTTTTGTTTTGTTTTTTTTTAAATAGTTTCAAGCACAGGCGTGGCTCTGTGGTAGAACACATGCTTGCTCCGCAAAAGTCCTGCGTTCGATTCCCGCTGGAACCGAAGTTTTTTATTATTTCTTCATTTGCATCCATCTCAAATTTTAGCTCACAAGCAACGCTGATTTTTTCGCTCACAAACACGCAACAATGCCGACACCGGAATTTCAGCGAAATGAGCTCTTTAACGCTGCCGCATTAATATCTGGAGGCTCAGTGTTCACATGATTGCTTTGACATCATGACAATTAACGGAACAGCGGAGCGAGGGCTCGCAGTCCTGCGACTGTCTCGCGTGACGGCCTCTGCATCGCGAGAACTTGCGAGAGTCGATCCTTGACATCGCAGTTAACCTACATACAGATTCAACGAAGTGCCATCTGCAGTGACTAAATATGGTGAAATATTCAACTGGCGGCCTTGCGATTTCTTTTTCATTTCGTCTTTTTTTTCTGTTTTGTTTGGCGTGTGATTGACAGCTTCGCTGCAGCGGAAAATTGGTCCTGCGTACGTGTGCCTCATTAAAAAAATGATGCGCTTATTAAGAGCGATAAATCCTAGCTCCCCAAGCCACAGCGTAAGCGTCGCATTTTGACCTACGCGTATGAGTGATGTGTAAGCCCTTAACATGTGGCTGGTACGAGTGATGGAGATTGGCTGCACGTTGGAAAACTAAATTACTCGCTATGTATCTGCAAAGGCAGCTTAAAAAAAAAGGAAAAGACGAAATCTGAACAACGCGGATATTTAATTGAAGCAATATTAGTAGAAAAATGTTATAACGCGTCTAATTAAATGAACTAGCGAATAACAATTAATAATATAAAAATTACCGCCTAGATCGCTCCGTTCAAATGGTTAACCGGCGAAGCTGAAACACTTGACCTCGGTGTCTGTCACTAGGTTAATCCCGACGGTTCATTAAAATATTTGTTTTTCAGTAACATAATACAATATTAATATCTGGGGTTTTACGTCCCAAAACCACGATATGAATATCGAAGACGCCGTTGAGGGGGGGACTCCGAAAATTTCGACCTTCTGGTGTTCTTTAACGTGCCCTGACATCGCACAGTACACGGGCCTCTACCATTTCGCCTCCATCGAAATGCGATCGCCGCAGCCGGGATCGAACCCGCGACCTTGCATTAGCCAGCCATCAATTTGAATGTTTGACAGAGAATACGATTACCTCCTCAGCACTTGTGTTGCCGCCAAATAGCTGGCCTCGTATTGGGGTTTGTTTATCTTTTGCTTACCGATATTCCAGACCATGTGATTTTCGTCTGCATGCGTATATTGCAATCACTTACATATGTTTCGTTCGCTTCAATAAAAGTTTATTAGTGAGTAGGCGCGCGTCCAGTCAACTTCTTTTCTTGGTCCTTGATCATTCGCCCTCAAGTTTTCGAGCATGCTACCATAACAACTGGCCCAACTTTCCATTCTTTTAAATACTAATTGAAGTCAGATAGGTAGCAATCTTTAATGCTATTCCCGGAGATCATAACCTGGTTTATCACCTGGCTTGCTATTCCATGGTTCGGGTGATGAATGTGATACGCGTATATACCATGATCACATATGCACATGATGCGTACAATCACGAACACACATATATACGAAAAGGAGTCATTCACAAAGTTTCGTTAAGGCGAGTAGTCCTCAAAAACACCAACAGCGCTTTTGTGTTGCGCATCGCACAAACGCTGCTTTGCAACTAGCCCAGAAGGTGCCGCAGCTCCAAGCTAAAGCCGCGTTGCAAATGAAATGCTGCCTTCGGAATCTATCATTCTGCTTCGTAACGGGAACAACCACAAAAGAAGTGTTTTAAATCTTTCCCGGGTGTTACATGTAGAGTACGTAAAAGAGTGCGACTGCTCGATCTTGTGCTTCAAGTAGTTCGTATATAACTGATCACGTAGAGCAAAAAATTTGACAAGGACGAGCGCGCGTGATCAGTTATGCATTACCAACATGCCAAACTTCATACTCTTGTCAACTAGTTCGTATAGGCAAACGCCGAGTATCAGCCAGTGAATGCATGCTTCATCTTGTCTGGTCAGTCCTCGTGGCATATATAAAAGCTACGCGACGGTTCTATTCTGTGCACAGCGGTCCGTACTGGTCTTCCCTGCGGCATCCTGATACCACGTCCGCTGCCGCTGCTCGGCTTTCGGGGGAGGAAGAGGCGTCCCTATCGCCTCCCTTTCCCCTAGATTTATGGGAAAGAGGGCGCGACCGACGGTCGCAGGTCGTTGCGCGCGCATCTCCCTCGGGAGACGTGCCGTGTCGCGCCGCTCCCTTTTCTCCTCCCGATTCACGTTGGCAGGAAAAGAAAGAGGGCGCATCGATCGACTCGCTCGCGAGCCACGGTACCTTGCGCTAATAAAGCCGCCTCAGGGGAAGGGGAACCATAACGGGGAGGAAAAAAAAGGCGAAGCTTTTGTCCGCACTCGCCAGATTCGGTGCTCCACAGCTTTTTTGAGCGCTACACGCTGTGAAGTATGGCAAAATGGTATAAGCAACCTTCCTTCCTTCATTCATACTGCAAAGCGCAAGCTTGCAGTGCTTTCTCATCGTAGGCACGACAGTAACGCGCCAGCTTTTTCAATTTATCTGTGTGACCGGGCTTCACTGACAATAAAACGTTGCAAGTCTTATCAGTAGGCGCAAGTCCTGCCTTGATCTATCGAAACATTCTCCAAAGTTTCAAGTTGTTTTAATAATAATAATAATAATAATAATAATAATAATAATAATAATAATAATAATAATAATAATAATAATAATAATAATAATAATAACAATAATAATAATAATAATAATAATAATAATAAGCATAATAATGATAATAATAATAATACTTAGCAGTGGCTTAGCTCGGCTATGCCAGGATATACGTAGCGTGAGCTACGGATGGACGGACGGACGGACTAGCGAGCGAGCTCACGCGAGTCAAGCGCCAGCCCACTAGTGACACGTCACTCCAGGAGCTTCCAGGCCTTCTCCGGCGCGCCAACTGTGCGCCGTGTTACGTCACTGCTCCTCGGGCATGCGCAGCACGGCTCTCGATAAGCCACGCGGATCTGCTCAACCTCGGCCAGTGTAGCTTAATTACGCTACAATAATAATAATAATAATAATATCTGGGATTTTACGTCCCAAAACCACGATATGATTACGAGGGACGCCGTGGTGGAGCGCCCCGGAAATTTCGACCACCCGGTGTTCTTTAAAGGTGCACACACATCGCGCAGTACACGGGCCGCTAGCACTTCACCTCCATCGAAATGCGACCGCCGCGGCCGGGATCGAACCTCGGACCTTCGGGTCAGCAGCCGAGCACCGTAACCGCTAGACTTCCACGACGGCCTTCCAAGTTGTTCCGAACAGATTGTGCCCACGACGCGTGCACTGAACTATACACATTACGGAGCGTGCAAGAGAGCATGAGCAACAGGCAGCTTTGGAATAGGGTACGCAGAGATAGCGTTCGTTGGGTACGACACGCAAAGTCTGTCCCATAATTTTACTCAGTAGGCTGTATGACATTCTGCCGCTAGAAAAACACATACACAGAAGAGAGGCACGAAGACGCCGACATGGGCGGCACTTCCAACTGATTTATTTCAAGCATGAAACAGGGGGATATATACATATGACCCACACATGCGCAGAATAGCCAACAACTCTGCCTAACCTAACTCTGTTTGAGAGGTGGGTAGGTTAGGCAGAGTTGTTGGCTATTCTGCGCATGTGTGGGTCACTTGTATATATCCCTCTGTTTCATGCTTGAAATAAATCAGTTGGAAACGCCGCCCATGTCGGCGTCTTCGTGCTTCTCTTCTGTGTATGTGTTTTTCCAGCGGCAGAATGTCATACAGTAAGCAATACCAACTAGGCCAAGAAGAAGTTCTCCTCAAGTTTTACTCAGTAGGACCTGTCACTTTATTGTTTAAAGAGGAAGGTTACGAACACGTAGGTTTTCGACAATAATGGTGACCGAATGCCCCTGACGTTGCATTGAAGAATCGTTTAGTTCAGGGGTCAGCAACCTGCGGCCCGCGGGGCACTATTATGCGGCCCCCCTGGGCACTATTGTGCGGCCCCACGGGCCGACGTCAAAACTCCACCCCCTGCCTTGGTGACTTCCCATTTGAAGACTCACATGGCAGTTTAGACCTCAAATGGGGTTAGACAGGAACAAAGAGAGATCGCGTCGAGTTGCCATTGTCCACCATCTTGACACTTAGCCGGTCAATGTCTTCACTTCCTTTCTTTGGCTAAGAAAGTTGGCTAAGAATGTTCAGCACCAAAAGTCGCACTGACAGAGTTTTTTTTCTGTTTGTTTGTAACCTATGCTAGTAAATTGCAACCTTGTGACATGTGTGCTAAAAATAGGCATGTCTATTCCAGTTTTGTATATTATTGTCAATTCGCCCATTTTTTTTCTCTTTACCAGCGAAGCCCTCCCCCCCCCCCCCCCCCCCCTCTTCCGTTTTGATTTCTTTCGGCCCCTGCCGTGTAAGCTTCATGTAACTCGGCCCTCCCCCCTCAAAAGCTTGCTGACCCCTGATTTAATCAAATCAAATCAAATCAAGTTTATTTTTCATTCTGTCGTACAGTTTCCATCTTCACCGTCAGAAAGCCGGAGCCCTGGAAGTGAGGCTAGTGTGGGAAGCACGTCATCCCTTCCTTTTCGTCCATTGTGAAGCATGTTATATTTTGGACTAGACCATTCGGGTGGGGGGAGGGGGGAGTGGGCATGCGATAAAACTGTGCCTCCCCCATCTCCCGCCAGTAGGGAAACATGCGCACGGCTATCCTTACAGGAGCTCCAATGCTACTAAATAGACGACACCAGCTAATGTATGTGAACCAAGGCGTACGAAAAGGCATGATCTTTCACCTAGCACTGCCTTACATCACCGGACAATGACGTCATAGATGACATCATAAATGACGTAGTTGATGATCCGTCCCTAAAAGCCGATCGCTACCCACGCACTGTGACGTGTGCGGCGTGGCCACAGGTCCCGGAACAGTAAAACCGTTGTACCGGCTTCCCACAAGTCGGTGACCGCGCACAAACACGCCACATCGCATGGTAACGCCTCATTTCGTATGTCCCCCCTGTTTGTGCACTCACGGTCAAACGAAGGAACGGGCTTTAATAGAAAGGCAATATCGATTACCTGTAAGCGATATTGTCACGTAGTTGCGACGGCGAAGCTCAGTCACACCGGTAAGGACCGCGTTCAATTGGGTGAACGTGTGCCCAGCAAAAGAAGCACTCAAACTAGGAGCAAGTAACATCCGTAGTACTATGAGCGGCGAGCACGGTTGTAGGCCGTCGATGAGCTGATCTTCGGTGAAAACCGTCGGAATTTATTCGTGTGCATAATAATCGTCGGGCTTTAACGTCCCAAAACCACGATATAATCATCACGAGCGCCTTGGCGGAGGGTTCCCGAAATTTCGCCCCCACCTGTGGTTCTTTAATGTGCACCTATAGGCACACGGGCCTCGAGCATCTTCTCCATCGAAAATGCGGACGCCCCGCCCTCGATTCGAACCCGCGACCCACTTACGCATGTATCACCGTACGTTCTATGATCGTATGACTCTAGTCATACTAATATGCCTGCCGCTACAGAACAATTTTGAACGCAGTGAGCAAATATTTCATCTCCCCTACTTCTGAGGATTTTCGCACACACTTCTTGAAACACCCTGTGCAACTTAACGCGCGCTGCGCCCTGCTTCCAAAGATGCCGACATCGGAGAGATCTCAGAGATGGGGTTTCGTATTCATGAGAGAACTTACGATTACAGATGTTAAAAGCATACAGGTCATAGATTGATCTCACTTCCTTGAAACACAGCTGAACTGCGAGTAACTGTTGCATTTCAAGTGTTGTTAGTTGTCCCATACAGCAAGGGAAACTGAACCTGATGTGACGGGTGTGCTAGAGCGTCTGAAGTTATTTTTAAATAGTATGTGCCTTTATTATAGTCGGCGAATATTTTGTTGTGCCCTGTTTGCTCGTTTATACAATTCAGGCGCCCTAGAGTACAAAATTAAGGCATTGTATAAGTGGGCAGTGCAGCTGCCGCAGGCATTGTTGAAAGGTTGATCGCACTCCTCGCTCTTTTCGGAGCTCCCGGCACCAGCTCTATCTTGTCACTCGGCAGACTGCTGCTGTTGGCCGGTACCTCACACAAATCGAGAGCGGCGTTTAAATTAGATGCGCTTCTTCCTATTAACACAGCGTGTAACAGTTCGTGTAGTCTGCTCGTACTTGACGGATTCCAAAAAATGTTTGCCGCAATCGATTTATTGAGGCAATAAACCCCGGTGCTGAGGTCATTCGATGATATTTCGAAAAATATTGCAGGGACCCTTTAGAGATGCTCAAAAGTGAACAACTAGAGTAGCAAAAAAAAGGATGAAGGATGAGTGCGCCGACTGACACTCTAGCCGAGTTTCTGAACATTGGAGACAGGCTTAGTAAACCGGTTATCCTGGACTGGTTAACCTCCTTGCCTTTCCTTCTCTACCATTTCTTCTCTTCTTGGAGACAGGCTGCGAAAGAGTTCAACTGTGCTGATAGGAAGAACTGTGCTAATAGGAAGTTATACACCGCGCTAATAGAAAAAAAATCACGCCATATCCAGGAAGTGAATGATGATGAGTGAGCCAAGCTCGATCGTTTTCATCCATGGCAGAAAGAAAATGTGTGGTCTGGAACGCGCTTATACTTCATGGTCATCAGCGCCATCGTCATCGTTATCACGTGTAGTGGGTACATTCCACTATACTGGAACGCGCTTATACTTCATCGTTATCATGTGTAGTGGGTACATTCCACTATACTGCGTCATCGTCATCATTATCACGTGTAGTGGGTACATTCCACTATACCGGAACGTGCTTATACTTCATCGTTATCACGTGTAGTGGGTACATTCCACTATACTGCGTCATCGTCATCTTTATCACGTGGAGTGGGTACATTCCACTACACGTGGCTACCTACCTACCTACCTACCTACCTACCTACCTACCTACCTACCTACTACTACTACTACTACTACTACTACTACAGAGGGGGGACAGACCGACACCCTAAGGAGCTTCGCCCCTAAAATCACGCCATATCCACGAAGTGAATGATGTCATCGTCATCGTTATCACGTGTAGTGGGTACATTCCACTATACTGGAACGCGCTTATAATTCATCGTTATCACGTATAGTGGGTACATTCCACTATACTGCGTCATCGTCATCTTTATCACGTAGAGTGGGTACATTCCACTATACGTGGCTATCTATCTACCTACTACTACTACGACAACTACAGAAATGGGACAGACCCACACCCTTGGGAGCTTCGCCCCTTAAAAAGCAGTACACAGCAGACAGTTGTTTCAAAATTCAACTTGACGATTTCGCGCTTCGAGTGGTCGTTTAGAGATGCTGCAAGGGAACGAATTTGGAAACGCTGACCAGGGACTCCAGTTTCCGCGCGGTAGTCTTTCTTTTTCTTTTTTTCGGCTGCCTTAAGTTCGTGCTTGCGCGGCCGAGCACACACGAACCCCACTGCATACTATTGAGTGAATGCATACTATTGAGTGAATGTTCGTTTGCACCATCGATTATGTACATGTGCGTGTACATGTGAATGTCTTCATGCGTGCGTGTGTTTGTGCGTGTCTATGTTGAGTGTATTGTGCGTGTGTATGGGAACACGCAGCGTGTGAGTCCTTTTGCACCTTTTCTGCCCATTTTCTACCCCTCTCAGCTGGGCAGCAAGGAGAAGGGAGGATGGAACAAAGGAAAGGTAGGGCTGTTAACTATACTTAGTCTATTTTGATACTCTGTAGTTAGAGAGGGTAAGGGGAATAAGAGAGCAAGGGAAATATAGACAGAAAGCATGAGTATTCAAGCATACCTACAAGCGAATAGCATCGAAACACTGCAAAACAAGTACAATCTGATTGCCAGAACGTGCCTCCGCTGCAGCTGCCTTCGATATTCACAGCAGTAGAAGGCTTCTTAACTTCTTTTACTTCATTTATCTCACCATGCAGTGCATTCGACTTAAAGGAGTACTGACAGGATTTTGGAAGATAGCAAAATGGACATATTTCGTTTCCTTGGCATGCAGTGTCAACTCTCTCCACACAGTGGAGTCACACAACACGTATAAAATATTTTATTATGATTTTAAAGTTTTCGTCGCTGAGCATCTGCACGCCAGCCCCACTGCAATGGACATTATCCCGACGAGTCAAGACAGTTCCTGAGTTTGCGAGCTCTGCGTCCTGCGTGCAGCCTAAATCGCAGAAATCGCTGCAAGGGTCACTGGACGACAATTCAATCATCGTTGTTTACGTGCACCACGAGCAGATGACAGATTTGCCGTTAGTACGTCGCCAGTTGCGGTATTCCCGTGACGTCACACTGCTCTGAAACGTCACTGAGAAGCCGCCCCCTCGATACCGAAACCGAAATTGCTGTTTTATGATAGCCGTATTAAAAATATATGCAATGCATTCCCAAGCAGTACGACACTCTTGATAGGTTTCTCGACACCAGTAGTTTTATTTAAAACAACAATCAGATAATTTTTTTTTAATTCGTGTCAGCACTCCTTTAAGCCACAAGAGGTACGAATAAGTGAGCTCGGCAAAAGCGTGCATAACCATCTGTGAGTGCTGTATGAGCGCCGAGGTTTGACACAAGTCCGGAAGCTCAAGTTAGAAAATTCCCGTGCTTCCATCGCTCAAGCGCGCTGAAAAAAAAAAAAAAAAAAAAAAAAAAAGCGTTCCGAAGAATGATAACAGATCTGGCAAGTTAGAATCGGATTCCACTAGTCGTCGTTCGCCATATTGAAAACGCATGCCGCATTTCTGACAAGATGTTCGCGGACAAATAAGAACGTCCCAGAGGCATCTCGGGGATTTGCGTATACTTCTATGTGCTTCTGACCTCTCTGGTGACCTCACTAGTACCATGGCCTCCGAGATGGCGGGCGCGCGGCGGGTTTTCCTCCGGCCGTCCCAATCGCACGGAGAGAGCGTATTTCCCGAGGTGGGCGTGGCCCGCTCTTTTCTCCGCACCGCGGCGCACTTACTTGGGATCGGAAAAGCTGCCGCGCTGTTGGCGCAGCTTGCATGTGGCGAGGAAAAAAATGGTTTTGCGCTTTTATTAACCTCGCGCTGATTTGGAAATGTCTGGTCAAGGTGTACGAGAGGCCAAGTCAATGCCGGGGTTTATCGAATCTCAAATGAGCGGTTTTTTTTTTTTTTTTTTTTTTTTTTTTTTTTTTTTTTTTTTTTTTGCTGTAGATTTGCGCCGCCTTTATTAGAGCACTTAGAAAAGCGATGCCTCTGCAAGAGATCCGCATGTGCTAGAAACTTACTATACTTCGAAATTTGCGGGCTGTATAGTAAGGGGGCGCTAGCGAAGAAGAAAAAAAAGAACGATGATGAGGCTGGGCGTGATGACGCCCGGGTCTCACGCTCGCCCTGCCGCTGAAGACCCGTCAGTCGTTGCCGGGCCTTCGTAAATTAAACGCGTTTTTTCTTGTCGCCTACGTGTTCTCTGAGGGCTTCGGCCGACCACTGGCCCCGAGCCCACAATAGATATGTTGATAATGTTGTAAGCTAGATTTAAGGCCTGCGACGGAAGCAGTCCGTTTTGAAGCAGTATCGCAAAAAGCAGGTATCGGTGCTTGCTTCCTTTGTGCATTTTTTCCTTCGGTGTAACAACATATAGCGAAATGAAAACACACGTACAGCAGCACTCTAATTTTCTATTAGGAACACTTTGTTTATATTTCCTTTATTAACAACTTGCAGGCACTTCCTTCTATGCGGAATGCTTTACAGGCATTGTATAACAGGTGAATGCCGTCACAGCAGCGTAAAGAAGTGACATCGGCAATTCATGAAAACTGATCCCAAGCTTCTCTTTGCTATTCGACTTACAGAAGGGTACGCAGCAGTATGCGATATTCCTGAAATTAAAGAGAAGACACAGGACCTCACAGCATTTTCTCTAACCAAAAAAAAAAAGACAGCACTGACAGAGTTTCAGTTATATAGCCGTAAGTAGTCTGCAACTTCAATTAATAAATCACTGCTATTGAATCAAACATTCATTTCCATGGAAGGAAAAAATATTGATGCGCATACACAAAAAAACAGACACGGACTCAGGAAACACGGACTAGCGCAAACTTTCAACTAACTTGATTTTTCGTCGTGTCAATATATACGCCACACATCACGTGATTACAACGCTAATCGCTTTGTCACAGTCATATCACATCAACCCGCGCAAGAATCTCCTCTCACCATGCAATAGCGAAACAGAAGACTGGCTAACACACTCGTCACCTCTAGTTGATATATGATATGCTTCCAACAGTTCCCGTGCACTACTATCGTGGCTTCGGCCCAAAATTCGGATCGCTCGGAAATTCGGTACGCACATGCAATGACGGACATGCGCAGGCAAATGCGCATTCTCTTTATTAATTATGGTTAATTCGTGTTGCCTTGCACGAACGTTGACACACCTTCCGGTTTGCCCGACATAAGACTTGCCACATGAAAGCGGAAGCTCATAGACGACGCCCACCGCGCAGGCTACATAAGGCCATGTGGCAAGTCTTATGTCGGGCAAACCGGAAGGTGTGTCAACGTTCGTGCAAAGGAACACGAATTAACCATAATTAATTAAGAGAATGCGCATTTGCCTGCGCATGTCCGTCATTGCATGTGCGTACCGAATTTCCGAGCGATCCGAATTTTGGGCCGAAGCCACGATAGTAGTGCACGGGAACTGTTGGAAGCATATCATATATCAACTAGAGGTGACGAGTGTGTTAGCCAGTCTTCTGTTTCGCTATTGCATGGTGAGAGGAGATTCTTGCGCGGGTTGATGTGATATGACTGTGACAATGCGATTGGCGTTGTAATCACGTGATGTGTGGCGTATATAATGACACGACGAAAAATAAAGTTAGTTGAAAGTTTGCGCTAGTCCGTGTTTCCTGAGTCCGTGTCTGTTTTTTGTGTATGCGCATCAATATTTTTTCCTTCCAAGTATGAACCAACTCGCCCAGCAGCAAGCTTTATTGAACCATAATTCATTTCCACTTCCACGCCAAAATTTTGTCTTCTTTACGCAGAACGCCAGCGACACAAGCACGCTAGATGAAAAAACCCCGCAAACGCCGCAGTATGAGCGCGTTACAAAGAAAAAATAAGGTCGAGCGCACGCTGGAGGGAACGCTAACTGAGCCGACCAAACTCGGCACTCGGCATCAGCAATCGTCATGCTCTCTCCTCGCGATGTCGCCGGCGCCATCAAGTCTGGCGCGAAAGCCGCGCTCGCATAGCGCACAATGCTTCGCACTCACCCACGAGGCTTCCCCAGTTTCCCTTTCCAACTACCTCCCGTCGCGCCGCAGGAGACAGGGAGGAGGTTGCAGGCGGTCGCCACACGTCTAGACCGTGGTCTAGACTGAAAGTCGCCGGTTCTGCGACGACCACGGACTGGTTACAGGCACGTTTTGTTCATTTATGATCGATTGATTGATTTGGATGCAGTCGAGAGCACAGTAAATGAACACGATACTGATATTGCCATTGTGCTACCAAAACGTAAGTAAAATCCGGATGACGAAAAAGGAGGCGATGACAACTCAGGGACTTTCACTGTGAACGACGTGTGGAGTAAATGTAGGTCGGCTAATCGAAGCCTTCAACAATATTCCGGCAAAATTACTTATCTTACTTCAGTGACATCACCAGGGCACTCAGTTATCTAGAGCGTAACCGTTCTTCGGTTGACCAACTCATAAATATCCGTACGCGATCAAATAGTAAAACGATGTGTCACGATAGGAGGGCAATATGATTCAACGATGAAAATTAGCCCAGTTTTCACCCATACACGTCTCCAGAAAGGAAGAATGTTAGAACGCCCCTGTATATTTCTCATATCAAGGTATTTCGCGCCGAGACAAAACGGACCGTAATGAAAAAAAAAGAAGCAACACTACCACAGACGAATTGATACGTCCTTACAATAATTTATATCAGGAAAATTCAGCAGTTGCCGTGCTTTTCTCCGTAAATTGGACCAAAATAAATGCAGTAACAGAAAAAAAATACTTGCCTTCAGTGCATCCAGAAGATCCTGGCGGCAATGCTTGCTCGTACGCAGAAAAAATATCATGCGCACGCAATAACCCCGCGCGCTCTGCTTTCTGCCGCGGTCTCCGCTGCCGCCGGAATCCCAAGTGAATGCGCCATCTCGCGGTAGCCGGGCGCGCGACGCGATGTACGTTTTTTTGCTGGGGAGCGCGGCGATTGGGACGGCCGGAGAGAAACCCACCGCGCGCCCGCCATCTCGGAGGCCATGCTAGTACAAAGGAGATGGTAGGCATCTCGGGGATGTGCGTATACTTCTATGTGCTTCTGACCTCTCTGGTGACCTCACTAGTACAAAGGAGATGGTAGGCATCTCGGGGATGTGCGTATACTTCTATGTGCTTTTGACCTCTCTGGTGACTTCACTAGCACAAAGGAGATGGTAGTTTGGAGACTTCCTATCGGGGAAGTCTCCAAACTACCATCTCCTTACACATAAACACACATATAGTGACGGTCAACAGGCCACTGCACCGCCGCGCAAGGGTCCTCACACTTGTTTTCATTTTTAGGGGCGAAGCTCCTTAGGGTGTGGGTCTGTCCCTCCTCTGTAATAGTAGTAGTAGTCGTAGGTAGCCACGTGTAGTGGAATGTACCCACTCCACGTGATAAAGATGACGATGACGCAGTATAGTGGAATGTGCCCACTACACGTGATAACGATGACGATGGCGCAGTATAGTGGAATGTACCCACTACACGTGATAACGATGAAGTATAAGCGCGTACCAGTATGGTGGAATGTACCCACTACACGTGATAAAGATGACGATGCCGCAGTATAGTGGAATGTACCAACTACACGTGATAACGATAAAGTATAAGCGCGTTCCAGTATAGTGGAATGTACCCACTACACGTGATAACGATGACGATGACGCTGATGACCATGAAGTATAAGCGCGTTCCAGACCACACATTCTCTTTCTGCCATGGATGAAAACGATCGAGCTTCCCCACTCATCATCATTCACTTCGTGGATATGGCATGATTTTTTTGTTGTTGTCGTTGTTGCTGTATCACTTCAGCGAACGTGGCACACTTGCCGAGGTCGTACCCCGGTGCTACAACAAGAGCGTCAGCTGTGCCACCTTAAAGAGCGACCGGCCATGGATCGTTCAGGTCACTTCCCTGACTCGCAAAAACTGGATTCACGGACCATTTCACCGATCTTCACTAGACATAATGCACGAAACAGACCTGTTAGTTTCCGTGTGACGCACTTCGTATGTTACGCATTAGGGCCGCTTTCTGAAAGGTTAAAAAAAAGAAAAAAAAACTTCGTTTCCGCTTGAAAAGATGCCGCTTTCTAGACTGGCTGCGTGCTCCGGCGCTCTTCCTCTCAGCCATGGAGAGAGACATCCTGCCATTTTCGCGAGATCGTTACGCGACCCCGGCAGTTATCGCTGCATCACTCGCTGCTTTTCCGGCACGCTCTAGGCACGCGTAAAGCGCGACCAGAAAGCGATAATCCAGGCCGGCCCGTTTGTGAACAACGTGATCACTCGCGCGACGAAAAAACCGCCAGGCCTGCGCGGAACGCGCAGCACAGTCACAGCGAAAGCTGGGAGAGCACCATTTCTAAAACCCGTTGCAATCTATCTTGAGGCTACTAATACAAGTACGCTTGCAAGGTACCCACTACTCCATTAATTGATTCGGTGGCTGATGACACGATTGCAATCTATCTTGAGGCTACTAATACAAGTACGCTTGCAAGGTACCCACTACTCCATTAATTGATTCGGTGGCTGATGACGACGAAGAATTATGGCTGAGCCCTTTGTAACGGGTTGGAAGCATTCAACGACCTCCTCGTAATGCAATTCATATTGTGTGACGCCTGGTTGTCGTTTCACTCTTCTACCATGTTATATTGCGCATGTTAACGCGGTTCCTTCCGGACATAATGCTTGTATAGGGATTTTGTGCGCCGGGTTTCCGGGTTTTCGAGCACAGGCATGGCTCAGTGGTAGAAGACTGGGCTGGCACGGAGCGGACCCAGGTTCGAACCCCGTTCCTTAAAGTTTTTTTTCTTATTTCGTGCGATAGCGGTTACGGACACCGGCGGCGGCGGCGGACAACTACGACACCCTTGTTGTGATCTCATAACAGCTTTCGCTGTAAAAAGCCATCGAAAGTCACGGTGACAGAAAGGAGCTTATACCGTATAATTGCATTGCTGTGGGTCTTACGATTCCATCTCAATCTCAGGAGCTGGGACTGAGGTCCTCTTTAATTCTGACAGACGTGGCGGGCAAACACAGACACAAGAAAGGAGTGAAGATACCACAAACACCGACTAGCAACTGAAGAGGCGCAACAGGGCGGAAAAGAAAGAAGGCACGAAAACTTATCTGCGCATGCTCATATGCTAACCTATCAATCCGGCACGCGTGGGGGTCTACGTGAAAGATAACTGTTAAGGCGTTTGATTTCTTGAAAGATAACTATTAAGGCATTTGATTTCGTGAAACATAACTGTTAGGGCATTTGATTTCATGAAATTTCACCATGAGCACGAGTGTTCTTTACATTTTGTCCCCATCGCAAGGCGGCGACCGCCGCAGCCGAGAATCGAACCCATGACTTCGAACTTAGCAACACGAAACGTACCTTACATGCTAAGCTACCACGACCAGTAAAGGTCCTGTTTAATCTTAACCGGTGAAAGAGTGTGATGGTGGTGGTGGTGGTCGTAGAACTTCATTACCGGAAAAGGTCCTAAAGGACACCCGAGTGCTTGTCAAGGTGTAGAGCGCAGCACGACCGCAGCGGTGGCTACTTGGTTGAGCCGCGTGCGCTTCCACTGCGGTAGGTACCGCGTTCGATTCACAGTGCCAACCGGGAACCCAATGGTTTTTCCTAAAGGGTGCAGAGGAGTACACCGACCTAGCGTTCGCTAGTTCGTGGATACTCATTTCTTTCGAAAGGTGGCCCCATAATAAAGTTCTAAAAGGCCCCTGGGTGCACTTTAACCCACCACAGCCTTGGTGGAATAGTTGAGCATCCGCCACTGCTATGGGAGGCAGAGAACTGCTGCCGCTGGGTACCTAGCGGTGAAATAGGTACAAGAGGACTTCCGGCCTGGTGCTTGGCAGAGCAAAGTACATAGTCGCTTGGGAGGGCACCACCCTGTGGGAAATTAGTGGCATGGGTCTGCCAGACCTAAAAATAAGGTCATACTCTTTTTTTTTTTTTTTTTTCAAGGCGTAGAGGGCCGCTCCCTCGTCGGGGCGGGGAGCCCTAGGCTCTCTGCCGCTTCGCGGGCCTTCTGGACAGCGCATAGTTGGTCTTGTAGATGACTGCTCGTAAGAGCGTCGACCCACTTGTTCTTGTCCTCCTGATAGGAGGCCTGCGTCGCGCACCACCCACAACATGTGTCCCACGTTCACATGTCCACCACACTTTGCGCAATTGAATGATCCGTGGCAGCCCGGGCCGATTCGGCTCATACGCAAAGGACTGGGGTACGAGTTCGTCTAGCAAGAAGAGAGTGACTGACTGCACCCTGTCAGGTCTCTTGTTTGGAAGTGAGAATTTCGCCCTCGCGCTATGGTTTGCGGAAGATGCTCGCATTTTATTTCTCTATGACTGTATACTCTTAATCCGTCGGTGGTGTGACTTTCAAAGTTTGGCTTTTCAGCAGTGGCATTAAAGGCTGTGGGTAAAAAATTTTCATGCAGTTTTAAAGATAGACGCAGCTTGTATTGGAGCTCAAAATTAGTTCTGAATTTCATTTCGTGTTTTTTTATTTATTTTTTTTTAAGTTTTTCTGCATGCCTACGTTTTTGTTAAAACCTACTATACGCAGAGCATTGTAATTTTGTAAGAAGGGTAGAAACCAGCATTTTGCAGAAGTGTAACTAACATTGTGAGCGTACAAACAAAAACTGGATTTGTTATATTTTTTAAGCTTGTCGATGTAGGGAAATTGCCACTTATGAACGGTTTTTTTATACTCAAAATAATACAGATGTACCTAGGCTACTGATTCCAGTTCCAGTAACGTAAATTCCACCAATTAACATACATGAGAATTGTCGTTTGTTTGTACTTTATGGTTCAGGAGAAAAAGGTACACAAACACCCATAAATGTTGTTTTCAAACCGAAAAAAAAAAGCGCAGAGACCACGCAAAGGTATATCCATTTATTTCTTGAAAACGTGTCGAACAAAAAAGACCAAAATTTATTTTTTTTAAACCTCGAATACCCAAGTGTGATAACTCTTCTGAAAGATAAAGTTCTCTATCATATGACTGTAAAATCTCAAAATAGCATTTCTTCATAAGTACTTCACAGCTAGTAATAACAAATCTCTTATAGGCTGCTGCGTATATTTGACTGCTGAGGTGTACTATGTTTTGTATTTGTTTATTGTTGCGTTTTCATTCGATGAGGTGATTTCATAACATTGTGCAACTGACACACTGCATAATTATTGCATAATAACTGAGTAATACTTGTGCAACTTTTGTGCTGTAACATGTGCCTGAACTACCGAAACGAAGTTGGGTTCTCGTCAGGTGCACTGAAGCACCTTTAGCCCAATTTTCGCGGTCGGCAGTGATCGCTGTACACTGGAATAAAGCTTTTTGTTTGTTTGTTTGTTTGTTTGTTTGTTTGTTTGTTTGTTAGTTTGTTTGTTTGTTTGTTTGTTTGTTTTTTGAAAGTCCTTGCGGTTAGGCGAACCCTTGGTCCCAAAGGTTCGTATTCCGGTCGTGCGCTGTTCAGAGCAGCCTCCCATCGCTCCTGTCGCTACGCCCTCTCAAAAGGGAAATAAATTATGACAGCAAAAAAATGCAGTTTCGAATATTCTGGCTTCGCGCGTGCCCCTGACTGCCATAATTTCACGTGAAAATGCGTGGTATCGAAATTTATCGGCTACTATTACTGTCCTCAGACCACCCGCACTTTCATATGTTGCAAGAGTCCTGCTCACTTTTAACGTTTCGCAAGGACGTGTGCACAATTTAGATGTGCTTATACGCATCAACTGTTGTGTGCACAGCTGAAACACGAAGGCCTTACAGTTATGGACACTGGCTCGATGCTATTTGCGTGGTCCTATTTGCTGCTATTTGCGTGGTGATGTGTAGACATCTCAAGCAGGTGACGCTTTGGCCAAATGTGTCCGGAAAGGCTTAAAGGGACCCTGAAACGGTTATTTGAAGCTTTGTCAGCTTTTAGACTAGAGCATCATCGAACCATTGGCACCACAAATTTAGCGGCACGCCGTGTACCAAGGCGGCTACGGACAATTATATCATACCCTCCTTCTCACCCCTGCCTTGCCTCCTCAACTCATGAGACACGCTGGCATCGCTGGCGATCGCAGAGCTCACGTGAGCACACTCGAAGATTTGAGCTTCGCCCAGTGATCACCTCCGAGATTGCACGCCGACAGGTTGCGTGCATCTCGGAGACCATAGCCCAGTGCGCCCGGCAGCACGCACGCCGTCTGGCAACAGAGACATCGCGGAGTGGTTGATATCTGCTCCGACAGGTGCCGCCACCCTGCCAGCCAATTTTTCGTGCGCGCACACCGCAGCCCCAGTGACGTCGCCAGCAGCCCCAATTGCGTCGTGCCCACACTGCATGTCGTACTCGCAAGGGGCGGTTGAAAACGCGTTGGGCTGAGCCGCAGTGATCTGCAGCGATTCGCAGCTTTATAGCGTTGTAATAAATTACACAGTGGAAGCAGAGAGCTTAAATTAGTCTGTAAATGAGTCTTAGGACTTGGTCTACTGGCCCAGTGTGTTTGTACAAAATCGTCAAAACCGTTTCAGGGTCCCTTTAAGCAAGTGTTCGTTGCAAACTCAGCGATGAATGATGGATTTATTTCATTGTTTACAAATCAGGCAAAGTCGCTCGGACGACGAGCCGGAGCCTATTTTTACGGATGCAACAACATATGTGCGCTATAAATTGTTTCCATTACAGACATTTTATATTCGTTGCACCTGTGTCATGCATTGAAGCGGGAATGGTTGGCTAAGTGCTCACACATATGGGCTTGAAAGGACTTCATTATTCGACGCGTGCAGATGTTCAAACAATACATGGGTCATACGTGCACATATTGCTTAGGATTATGTGAGCCCTTTTGCAGAAAATGGCGGTGGTCAACAGAGGAAGTGGTAAAACAGGTTATTGTTATTGCAAGGGTAGCGCTAGTGAACACGTACTACAGGAAGGCACACGGACACACAGACGGAAGCGCTCTAGCAAGTGGTTTTTTATTGATAATCGGCCCCAAAGATATACATCGCTTTGGCCACGTGACAATTTCAGCGCACTGATGAATTTAAGTACACCGATTCTTTCTCTAACAACACAATCGATGGTGTGCTGACACAGTTCGCCCCTACGATGACTATGGTCCTTGCTTCTAGATTTCGCGCGTGCACTTATCTTTGTGGCGGCTGATTATGATAAATTTTGAATGAACAGGTGGTTATGAGACATTTTGAATGAACAGGTGAACAACCACAGTCATTGCAATGTGTGGACAAGAGCGCATCTCTGTACCGAGCAACGTTTTGTTTGTGCTCCCGCAAGCGATTATCGATACATCGGCCCGTTCAGCCGATGTATATACCCCCCACATGTCAGTGGTAAACTGTACAGCACGCCTCCTACGCACGGCACGAAAGAGTTTTGGTGCTTTTTCTGGCACCCTTTCGGATTTTTAATGGCAGGGTCGGTCAGCTAACACAGGTGGCTTAGCTTCTGGGTGCTGAAAAAAACCACCTTTACGCCAACCTTACCTGCTATACTTTCTTCAGCACGTGCGATACCTTGTGTGTGTGCGGGATTACTGCCACCTTGTACTTTTCCCAGGGTACCTCGCATCCGCACTGAGTGCGGATGCGAGTCAGTTTTCGAAGACGCGACAGTTCTGTCGAAAGAAAGGAAGTTATTATGCCGCGGAATTATCGAGGCGCTTCATATTGGCAGGAAAGGGGAGGGATGCACCAGCCACCTGTCGATTATTCTTACTGACAAAGAGTATGCACATCTCTGCTCCACGTGCACGTAACCACCTGCGTCTACGCGGTTTTCCAACGTGCGCACATTCGTTCTCACGCACATCTTGTTTTTTAGATGCGAAGCAGCTCTGACTAGGCTGTGTAACGCTGTCCCTCCCTCCGTGCGTCCGCACGAACGCGCCGCAACGCGCTCCCCTCGCCGCAGGTGTTGGAGCGGTGCCAAGTAGGTCACGCTGCAGCTGCGCGTTGACGTCACGCACCCCTCGCAGTGCGCGCTGACGTCACTCTCTCCCTCGCCTGCCGCGCGCTCGCCGCAGCGCCCGCAGCTGCCGCCTGACGCGCAACGACAAGACCTACGCCAGCCATCGCTTCAAACGAATCTTCCAGCGCTCACCGCAGCACCCGCGTTAGCGCCGTTCAACCCGTGACGCCACCCGTGCGCAACGCTGCTGCTTCGCATCCCATCAGGGTTCCCTTTGGGAAGATGGTGTAAATTTTCATGTTTTTTGTCATGGTTTTATAGCCTGTCACGTGTCTTTATGATAGCTTTTCAGCTGTTTCATTGATAACTCCTTAAAGTGCTTATTTTCATGGCTTTTAGCCGTTCCTTTGTTAGCCCCTATGGGGACGTGCCATATGGGCTGAGGCTGTTCAAAAGGCTGGTTTCATCGTTAAATAAACCCAGCTGTTAGCCTGCGCCTCTTTGTCTTGCCTTTCTTTTCGTGTTTCGTCCCACTGCGCAGTTCGACCAGAATAAATGAATGAATAAATAAATAAATAAATAAATAAATAAATAAATAAATAAATAAATACTAATGGCGAGGGGTAGCGCATATACACTAAGCTAGAACGACTCAACGCGTGTTCTCTACGCAAAGTACAAACTACCTCGACCATGAATCGACTCACAGACTCCGGAATTTTGCTGGTAAAAAATGCATTCAAAGAAAGAAAGAAAGAAAGAAAGAAAGAAAGAAAGAAAGAAAGAAAGAAAGAAAGAAAGAAAGAAAGAAAGAAAGAAAGAAAGAAGCTCAGCAAGCCCCAAACGGCCTTCAAGCAATTCGCGCGTGAACAAACAACAGAATGTTTATAGCGTCCCTATATCATATATAGCTGCTTCGCTACATAACCTTCCGATTCTACACGGCAACGAAATGAAAGAAAGAAGGAGAGAGCGAAAGTGCCTCTCTTCACGCATGCATTGTTCGCCCTTTAAGAGTTACGGTACGGGAAGGTCTCGAACAAAGTGGTTGTAAATACTACAGAAGGCACGAACTGCGTGAGCGGTACACGTTTACCTACGTCTTGGGCCTCTTGTACATTCCAGCGCTCTCCGTGACTTCGCAAGTAGCTGCAAACGTACAGTCGGAATCACACTCGTCTAGAGCGGCCAATCGGCCATTTAAGCCGCCGTTTGTTGCAAGAATATGCAGAGAACCACGTCGTAATGATGCCAAACATATTCACACGCAAAAGCGTATGCAGGTAAAGTGGTTGCTTGGGCGTGCTGGTACGACATATTGGAGGGAAACAGCGCGAAAGACGAAAGACCAGGTAGAGAAAGACATACAACGACACATACGTATGCAGGGTTCCCCGTCAGGGGGGGCGGGGGAGTGCGAAGGTTCTTCGCGGCGCCATCCCCCCCCCTCTATGAAGTCAGTGTATGGGGCAGACTTCGCACTGCCTCCTAATAATAATAATAATAATCACTATTATTATTATTATTATTATTATTATTATTCTTGATTTCTTTTTGCCTGTGCGTTTTCGCTCTTTTTATTTGCTGTCTCTTTCTGAAGACTGTCTTCATTGTATTGTTTATTATTATTATTATTATTATTATTATTATTATTATTATTATTATTATTATTGTCGTTGTTGTTGTTGTTGCTGTTGTCGTTGGATTTCTACGCCCTAAAACCAAGATATGATTATGAGAGACGCCGTAGTGGAGGGCTCCGGAATTTCAGGCCATCTGGTGTTCTTTAACGTGCTCCTAAATCTAAGGACACGGCCCTCCGGCGTTTCGCCTTGACAAGTGCGATTCCGACTGTACCAACCGACCGAGCGAGGTAGAGAAAGAAATCGGTGTCTCAGACTGCAATTCCGTGTCAAATGTCAAACGCAACGAATTTTTTATGTAATAATAACGATTGCTGGCGTTTTAAGCGTCAAAAGCGCTATTCATCATGAGGCACGCCGTAGTGTGGGACCCCGGGTTAATTTTGACCACCTGGGATTCTTTAACGTACACTGTCAATTTTTATGAAAGGGAACACGCGAGCGCGTGGCCTGCGCGCTCCGGCGGCGGCTTGCAGCGCGTTCAAGCGGGAGCGAGAGCAACCACAGCCTCTTTTCACGTCGTCTAGTGGCAAGCAAAATAACCAGTCATTGGTCATATAGAACCGGCGGCAAGATTGCATTCCCCCCCTGCCCCTTCAAGGTGATTACGCAAGAGGCCGGCGACTGGTTATTTTGCTAGGCACTAGATTACACAAAAGCGGCTGTGGTTGATCTCGCTCCCGCTTGAACGCGCTGCAAGCAGCCGCCGAAGCGCGCAGGCCACGCGCTCGCGTGTTCCCTTTCATAAAAATTGACAGCGTACACCTAGGTGTATATGGGTGCTACTGCATATAACCCCCCTCCACCCCCCCACCCCCGTGAAATGAGGCCGCAAGGGCCTGGTATCGAACCCGCAACCTCGAGCTGAGCAGCGCAACACCTCAGCCTGCTGTGCTACCGCGGTGGGTAAAACGAAGTCTTACGTTGGCTACTTTGATTAAGTTCGTTGTGAGAGAGTCTGTTACATACATCAACTGAAACAACCTTGACACGGTCGCGGAGCGGTGTAGCTTCCCTATCTGCAACCTGCATACAGTACCCAAGCATACTATGCGTTCACCTCTTAATTGGTTTTCATGATATGTCCAGCTGCATTGCTTCCGAGATTTTTTCTGCGCCCCCCTTATCTCAGAGGCGACGTTGAGAAACCACGCTTTCTGGGTCATGTCCTTCTGGTACGTTGCCACTGGCAGGCGGTGGTGGCGGCGTTTATTTTTTGGTTTCGTAATCAAAAGCAATCCTTTTTGTGAGCTTTTGGCAAACCTAAAGCTCGTATTTAAAGCGTAAAATTTGGGAAGTCAAGCACCCCTGACACCGGCCTTCCACAAAAATTAGCATGTAAACTACGATACGTTTCTGTTATATAGCACTTCAAGTCACCAAGTTATCTGACACTCTTACCGAGGCATCGTATAGGACATACGCGCAAGTAAAATCCGCTTTAAAACAAAGGCATTCCGGCGTTTTGTTCCGGAACATTGTTTAAGCGTGCCGTAAAATCTACCGTATATGCGCGCAGGCTACGAATGCCATCTCCACCAAGTGCGCCATGCCCACGATGCGACTTCGTGGAGTGACTCGTCTTTTTGTTAGAAACATAAATGTTTTGAACACACATGCTTCTAACGTGCATGTTAGAAGCATGCATGTTAGGAACATTCATGCTACGCATTTATTTATGCCTGGTTATCCCAGACGGTTCAAACGTATTAAGGTTGCGCATGTGCTACCTTAAATAGAGAAAGATTTTCGTGGAATACGCTGCTTGCAACTAAACAAAAACGAAACGGACATTCAGTTATGATGGGGACGGTCAGATTGGAGGTCAGATTGGCGTACACACAGCTGGCAATCATTCCGCCTGATCACTTCGTGCGTCGATAGCGAGTTTTTTTTTTTTTTTTTTTTTTTTTTTTTTTTATCACCAGGCATTTATGACCCCGTATCTCGGGGCAGGGCTATAAGCAGTCGTAAAACTGCCTTTATAATTGCTCCGCGCCCTTCCGAAAACACATGTTCAGAGCTCGCGTGCGTAGAACTTCTCCCTTGCAGGCTCTTCAAGTACAGCGCTTTTCTCACCACTTGAACCTGCAGACATGCCCAGATGAAATGTTTTATGTCACCGATTTCATAACATAAGGCACGAAATGGCCGTGTGCACCGTTTCGTCTTAACTAACCAAGCCTGGGTGTATCTGAAGTACCCTTAAAGGGGCCCTGCAACACTTTTCCAAGTAGCCATGGAATGGATTCACTAGGAGCTTATTGCGTCACGAATTCACCGCCGCAAAAATTTTTGGAATTCCGTCCGGTACGAGCAGAGTTACAAAGATTTGTCCCATGCTGCAACTGCATTCTCTCTTCTTTGGTCCCGACAAAAGCGCTGGAAGCTAAGCAGGGAGGGACGGCGCGAGGGAAGAAAATACGTCACGCGCGCACTCGCGACCTTGAGCACTTTTTTTCTTTTTTTTTCTTCGAATGCGCGGCTTTTCCGTGCGATCACGCGCGCACGCGTGGACAAGTCGTGGCCTCCCCGCGGCGGCCCCAGTAAAGACCGAGCACGCCATGCTCAAATCAGCCAATGGCTGATACAATGGCTGTGACACAGTGATTTTGAGCTTGTAGCGTCATTTTTCGAGAGAAGAGAAAGCGATTTTTAGCTGACTTTGAGAATTCATTGTGAATTCCAGGCCGCGTGCTGCGCTATAATATTTGGCTCGCGTGTTCTCGGGAGCCTCGACTACCGATCGACAGCGTTTTCTGACCATGTTCAAAAAGTGTTGCATGGCCCCTTTAAATATAGTACAAAAGCTCACAAGGTCCCTCATTCATTTGTCCTAAGACGACTTAAACTCGAAAGCCATTTTCTTTTTCTTCTCGGTCGATCAATAGACCTATTCCATGTTTGTAAACAGAGGTAGGCACCTTCGATATACTGAGGAGCTTGTAGCGACGTCGCGGCGCGTAGGCTCCGGCCAGCCCGAACCTCGCCACCGTCCTCTATGATCACGTGACAACTGGCACAGCAGCTGCAAAGCTGCCTCCGAGCACAGCGCGTCGGGGAGCCCCCCGCGCGGGAGGCATTGCAAACAGTCTGCACCTGACCTGGTTTTGCACTGCCTCCGCGATCGGCCTACCCTTCGTCAAAGCGACAGTGTCATGCTATGATGTCATCATCTGACGTCATGATTATGTCATGGTGACGTCATGATGTCGTCATACGGTGACGTCACCACATCAATGTTTTGCATCAATCGCGTTGACGCCGTCTGTCAATTGTCCCGTTTGTTGAGGAATCTAAGGTTTTCACCTCAGTAAACTGTCCTCGACGTAGGCCGCAATGTAATGGTTCCTACGCTTTAGTTTGAATGCGAATGCACCGTGGCATATTTTGCAGATATTACCCGTTAGCTTTCGTAAAGCGGCGATGCCTTACTGAAACGTTCCCTGTGCCGTTCCAGTAATTCCATATGTTTCCTTACGGAATCGATATAGAGTCCATAAGTTTCCCATATAGTTGCCATATATTTCAGCACGAATTTCACAGAGAGATATGGAAGTGTTGGAATGCTATACGGGACGACCCAGTGAGTTGTTTGGTGTGCTTTCTACATATGCGTTTGGAGTTGAGTTATCCGAGCGGCCAGACCACAATACGTCAAGGGAAGGTATGATAATACAACTGTGCAGGTGGCTGTGCGTGCGCACAGCCACCTGTCTATGTAGGGTGTGCTCAGGTGGTCTAGTATAACAGACTTTGCTTTTACAGTTGGGATGCTACATTTCACCGGTATCTGCATGACAGGCACTGATAATACGGGTAACCTCTGCAGAAGACCGCTGCTTATCCAGATGGCTTCGTTTAGAGTATTCAACTTCCACCGATTGCAAGGTGTTGAGCAATAATTTCCTCACTTTTGTAGATATAACACATCCCGACAAAGTCTACTACTGTTTGTTCTTATTTCGAAGGTTTTGAATGTCAAGGAAAAGGATGTAATTGGCACGAGACAACCTTTCATGCGGGTATGCTAGTTCGTTAGACACCCCTTTTTCTATCGCAGTTAGGAAGTAAGTTATTCAAAAAAGCACCCTTAAATTTGTCTTTGATGCTCAGGTTTCAGACACCATGTGAGGCATTGTATCTAACATTTAGTTCTGGTGACATGGCCCTATCTAAGTAAAACTTACGCTATAAGGTTTACCAACATTTTGCGGCTTTTGCGGCTACCAAATGAACATACTTTACTGCAAAAACATCAAAACCTGTACAGAAAAAGTTTCGGACCAGTAGTATTAACACTTATTACATATCAGGGCCATCTTTGTAACTACAAGAATAATTATTTACTTCTTCTAACCTGTTACAAATGATGTATTACATTGTGAAATAAATTGAAATGCTTGATACTAGTTGATGCGCTCGTTATTATTAAGTTTGGGCCTTCTGATGAAGGACAGACCGGTGGTAGAACAGTCATAAAGTGCAACCGATGGAACTTATCGTCAAACTTTGAAAGTCGGAAATTTAAGCATTATATTCTTCGCAGTTACATTGTCTTTGCTTAGCAGGTGGTTGCACTGTCATTCAATTTTACGATATCAGTTCTATCTTATGCTCATTGAGGATGAATACTCGGAAACGAGTTCCGCGTCTAAACGGAGACACTGTGTACGAATGAGTTAAACTGTTGGGCAAGCATCGCTCACCAATCAGAATGGGTTAAACTGTTGGGCAAGCATCGTTCATCAATCAGAATTGGTTAAACTGCTGTGCAAGCATCGTTCTCCAATCAGAATGGGTTAAACTGTTGGGCAAGCATCGTTCACCAATCATAATGGGCTAAACTGTTGGGCAAGCATCGTTTACCAATCAGAATGGGTTAAACTGCCGTGCAAGCATCTTTAACCAATCAGAATGGGTTAAACTGTTGGGCAATTAAGCATCGTTAACCAATCAGCTTTGCATTTACTCGAAAAAAAATTATCCGCTTGCCTCTCAGAACTTCGTTGCACCGCCAGGTCCTTTTTTTCTCTCTCTCTCTTTTTGATCGATCGGCTTTCTGCACGACGCGGAACTGAATCCCCAACAGAAGCCAAATAATGCGAACACGGACAAAGCTATTGTGCAACTTTCGGAATATAAACAGTCAGCTGTACGTGAGTCGAGACAAATTGTCCTTCGTGCGTCTGGATGACGTCATCATGCGCAAGCACGACGCGCTTGTATACACGCTGACAGCAAGCAGCTGCCGTTTTATCATTTTTAGGCATCCTCGATAGCCATAACGCGGCATTTAAGGAAGCCATCTCGGCGAACAATATTTATCTGAAGAAAGCCGAGTCCTCGCTCGCGTGCCAGAAGATAAGAATTCACGTCACTTCACGCCGTGTCATTTATACGGAGCTTAAACAACCTCTCAGACATTATGTTACAGCGGGACAAAAAGCTGGGAAAAATGCTAAGGCAGACATACGACAGGACACAGCGCTGACTATCAACTGAATTTTTTTTTTATTCAAGAAACGTGTTCATATAGGGAGGGCCAGACTTTCGCGCTGCATGCGCACAGTTATCCGCGACATAGACGTTTGCAAAAATTACAAACTTAAAACATAAAAAATGGTTCCCACGTGTCCGTCCTTTCGCTGCTCATCTGAAGCCCAGAAGTGCTATTTCGCTGTCATGGAGGGTAATAGACGGCCGGCTAATGTACTTGTATACGTTGTTTTTTTGTTTTATCTAGAAAGCATCCATTAATTCTCTGGTTAGGGTATCCTTGTGCCAGTGGCGTAGCCAGGAGGTGGCACACCGGGCCCGTGCACCCCCCCCCCCCCCGAAATTTTTTTCGCCATGGCATACAGAGGGAAAAATGACCATTTCAAGGAAGTGCCCCCCCCCCCCCCCCCCCCGCGAAAAGATTTCCGGCTACGCCCCTGCCTTGTGCTCTTAAATAACAGTGAGCCAGTACCAACCAGCCGAGTTCACTGTACTCCTTAACCTTTTAAAACACAAACAACGAGCATCTTATTTTTTCTCCTGGCGTTTCCAGTCTTCTAGGCAGTATTCTTGACGTCAACAGTCTGTTCAAGTGACGTCACGAGAAAATACTATAATAATAATATTTGGGGTTTTACGTCCCAAAACCACGATATGATTATGAGAGACGCCATAGTGGAGGGCTCCGGTAATTTCGACCATTTGGTGTTCTTTAACGTGCACTGACATCGCACAGTACACGGGTCTCTACCATTTCGCCTCCACCGAAATGCGACCACCGGGGCCGGGATCGAACCCGCGACCTTCGGGTCAGCAGCCGAGCACCGTAGCCACTGATCCACCGCGGCGGACACGAGAAAATACTATCTAGATTGGTCCATATACGATGGATATCAATTATAAATCGTGCCCTACCGTTGTTTTACTATGTAGTCGCACACCCGTTCTGCCTTGTCTCGCAAGACTGTCTTTCGCGAATAATCTTTCGGCACATTTGCCCATGCACTGCAGCTCGTGCAGATGTGAGACAAGAGTTGCCAATATCCCCATTCTTGTTAGAAGCAAGGAGGTGCTTGAACGAGACTTGCTGGAAGCATACCACATAATCAAGAAAATATATCCAGCCAAAAAAATGAACGTACACAGGAAACGGAGAAGACAGGAAAGCGGCTAGACTACCAACTGTTGGTAGTCTAGCCGCTTGCAGTGCATGGGCAACTTGGTAGTCTAGGTTGTTTAGGGAGAAGAAGACAGGAAAGCGGCAAGACTACCAACTTGCCCATGCCCTGCAAGTTGGTAGACTACCAAGTTGCCCATGCACTGCAAGCGGCTAGACCACCAACAGTTGGTAGTCTAGCCGCTTTCCTGTCTTCTTCTCCCTAAACAACCTAGACTACCAAGTTGCCCATGCACTGCAAGCGGCTAGACTACCAACAGTTGGTAGTCTAGCCTATTTCCTGTCTTCTTCTCCGTTTCCTGTGTACGTTCATTTTTTTGGCTGGATATATTTTCTTCATGCAATGCACCAACTAGCCCAACAACGGGTGTTATTAGAACATCTTTCATACCACATAAGACGAAAAAAAATTTTTCATCGACACGTTGGTTGTGAATGCGATGAGCCCAGTTTGAATTTTTTTGAAAGCTTTTTTTGTGTCTAGCACGTGCATCGAGAGTGGCAGATTGTTGTGATGTGACGCGTGGTATGTTGGCTTGTTGTTCCGTAGTGCCCTGGCGCATCCCACCGTGGGCGCTAGTCTTGTGGGTTCTTCCTTTCGTTTTCGTATTTTAGAGATAAATTTGTTTTACAATCCGAATGTGTTTAGAAATGGATGGTTGAAAACGTAGCACATTGGTAAAAACAAGAATTAAATAATTATAATAATAACAATATCTGGAGTTTTACGTCCCAAAACCACGATATGATTATGAGAGACGCCGTAGTGGAGGGCTCCGGAAATTTCGACCATCTGGTGTTCTTTAACGTGCACTGACATCGCACAGTACACGGGCCTCTACACCATTTCGCCTCCGCCGAAATGCGTCCGTTGCGGCCAGGATCGAACCCGTGACCTCCGGGTCAGCAGCCGAGCACCAGGGTTGCCAGGTACTCAGAGAGCAACCCGCCAAATTCAGTTCCAGTATTAGCCCAAAAGTAGCCAAATGTAATTCATAAAAATAGCCCAAAATATCCAAAAAGAATTCATTATAGAAAAAGGTTTCTGTTTGTTATTTTAATATAGATAGAGCTTCTAAATGAACAAAACAATGAACTGAAGCAAGATTAACAAATAAAAACCAGATTAAAACAAGCAACGCCTTTTGTAGAGAGTTAGCGTTATGACATGCATGTCTTCGAGCCTGCTGCTCCTCGATGCAAGAGCGCATATCTGCTGCAAAAAGCAGAAACGAAAGTGAAATGCCGCCTTGCTTGCTGGCTTTCGTTTTTTTTTTTTTTTTTTTTTTTTTTTTTTTTTTTTTTTTTTTTTTGTTATTGTTGCTCTTCGTAGGTAGATAATCAACTTTATGAAGGGTCTAGCGAGTTAATTCGTCTGTCTTCTTTGAAGTGAGTCCACAATCTCAGGATTGCAGCCAAAGGAAAAGGGAACCCATGCAGGGGAAGAATGGCTTGTTTATTACTTAAAGCGAATAACTAAAGCTAAACGATGCGCATAACATCGAACGCTTATGTAGGCACTCATTTCAAGTGAAACAAATTTAAAGTGGTAAATTGTATCTTTTAAAACCAACAGTGATGCGTATAGTTTGGTGATTGCAGGCATAACGCTTAAAAATCCTTTAAGCCTCTTGGCATGTGCTTTCATTTACACTTTGATTGAAATCCACAAATTTAATTTATCCGCCGTGAGAATGAACGACTCAGCAGCCAGGCGAAACCGGCAAAGGAAGCTTCGATTTGAAAGGAAGGGAATGCATTATTACTGACAGCCGCAACCATCTGGTGAAGGCTGCTGATACCCAAAGAATTCAAAAGGACAGGGAAAGTATAGTAGAAAGAATGAATGAGAGATAACTATACACGTAAATACGTGATTCACATCGACACTGAGGCACAACAAGCAATAAAGAGGAGAAAAGACACTGGAAAATGAGTGTTTGAAGCGAAGGCAGGTAATAGCCCAAAAGTAGCCAAATAGCCAACGACCAAAAAGCCCCGCCAACTCCAGAAAAAAGTAGCCCAATTTGGCTATTTATAGCCAAACTTGGCAACCCTGCCGAGCACCTTAGCCACTGATCCACTGTGGCTCAACTGATCCACTGTGGCCCAATTAAAAAAAAAAAAAGCTCTACAAGCCAATAGGGTATGTTGTTCAGGGGCGGATCCAGCCACTCATTTTAGGGGGGGGCGGTCGCTTGAAGTAACACCTGGGAGGGGGGGCAGGGTCATGACTTTTTTGTTTTTTACTAGCACAAAAACCCCATCATCAAAGCATAAATACTGTTAATGTGTGCTTACAGAGGTCTCACTCATTTGTCCTAATTGGTGATAGGACCTGGATGGCAATCACTGAAGAAAGGGGGGGGGGGGTGCTGACACAGGCTTTGGGGGGGGGGGGGGGGGGCGATCGCCCCTACTGCCCCCCCCTCTGGGTCCGGCACTGATGTTGTTGCGCATGTGTGGCTCGGTATATATTGCGATGTTCTTTCACAAATAAAGTTAGTTGCGAGTGATGCTCCTTCCTCCCGCCTTTTTTCCTTGGTGGCTTGCGTCTTACAATTCCTTGAAGCATGCACCAACTAGCCTAACAAGAAGTTTTACTGAAGTCGTTCATAGTTCTCTCTTCCCCCGCGCAACTAATGCATTCAATTAAAAATGTATTCAAACATGCTTTTTTTTTCACGCTTTTCAATGTTCGCTGGATGAACAAGTCAAGCATAACGTATCAGGGGGTTTCCTCGAACCACGTGACACATTTTTCTCGCCGAAGTTCGCGCTGAGAATCCGTGCGTTGAAATATGTATGTGCGAATGAACTTGGAAATGTCCGTATACCAGCTGTAAAGAAGAAAAAAAACTGCAGGACGCAGAAAGTGTTTAAAGAAGCAAATAAGCAAAAAAAAAAAAAAAAAAAACTGGTTCGGTGCAATATGCAGTCTACGCAGCCCGCTAGTATACATTGTGTCGTATATTGTGCCTTTCCGCGTGTATTCTATAGTCGTCTGACAAGCCCAGCTGTGCTGAAGTAGCGCATGCATAATTATACACCCGGGAATACGGATACGCAGCGTGACATTCACTGCCCGAATCAGTCAGCCGCCGTGCGCATCTTCCAAAAGATATATAGGTGACTTGCAAATGACGTCGTGAACGCAGCTTCTCAATGTACTGGCACTCCACGATGTCGTCTTTGATAACAAACAAGTTTCGTCTATGTGAAAGCGACGTGCCAAGAACGTCTGTGTGCGTTAACGAAAGAACGTGCATGCGATGATGTTTCGGTAATATTAATATGGCATCGCAAACGTCGCGTCCACACGTGCTCCAACACGGCGCTTTCAGTGACGTCAGTAGAAGCCATCTATACATCTTTTTTCGCGGTCGTCTTATAATACCGCGTTCCCGGCTTTCATCAATCCGTATTGAACGGGATGCGATGATACGCTCACATTTTGATATGGTAAAGGCGAAGTAGCAAATGTTTCTACGCCTCCTTCTGTTCTTCAGCTGCACAATAAGGTCACACATACGATCTACGCATATCAAGCTTCACACTACCGGGAAATAGTAGAGCAGATTAGAGAACGTGCTATGGAATTCGGTATACAACCCACTAAAGTAGGCCGCCCACTGCAGCGCGCGCCGATCACACACGGCAGTGACTTGTCGCCCACTCGCCGGCCGTCCATGCCTGTCCAATCAACGTGGCTTAGCGGGCTCTTAGAGAATAGCATTCTTGTTTTGTCTGACGGGAAAATCGAGACGTCCCCATAGAATACTCGTTGGCGCGCCACTTTCCTACAACGTTGCTTTCCTATCACGAAAGCTATGTCACGCTGATAGGACTCATGCCGTCCGGGACATGAATATACCGGATCACGCGGCGTTAAATTGAGGAAACGCGCGCAACAACGAATATCACTGTGGCACGAAATGACGCCCGGAAGGATGCAATCGCTCTCGGAGTGCAGCGTGGGCGTCCGCAGGATTTTGTCTCGAGGGAGGCAAACCAGTGTTGCATCACGGCGGGGGAGAGGTGGGGGAAGTGATAGTATGGCCTGTGGGGGGGGGGGGGGGGGGGGCAGGGGGGCTGTGGGGGAGGGGGCAAGTGCCCCCTCTGCCGATGCCCATGGGGTGCAGTAGCGTACAGGAGGTACTGACCTTTCGACGAGGACGCCGCCTGCGGCCGCGCCGAGCAGGATGAACAGGGACTGGCTGAAGAACACCCAGGACATGGTGGAGAACACGGTCTGGGTCTTGCAACCCAAATCCAACAGCGTCGGTCCCAGGAAGGCGACGCACATGCCGAAGCTCCAGAACACGAAGCACAGCGTGATTGTGGTGTGCTTGTGGCGCCAGAACAGGTCCAGGAAGTACTCCCGCTTCGAGACCGAAGACACGCCGTCCACCGCCGTTCCACCCGCCGACGGCGGCTCCATGACGCCGGGTTTGAATGAAAGGGTCCTGGCGGAAGGCGCCTTCGTGACCCCCCGACCCCGAGCGTTATAGAAACAGAGGGCTGGATTGCAGAGGTTCTGCGGGCGGGCGCGAGTTCACCTCGGGAGCCAGAAGAAGCCCGTCTTCGAGGAGAAACAGCGGGCGCCGCTTGGCGATCCGCTATAACCGCATCGCTCGACGAACACGCGCGCACTGCTGGTCGATCAGCGGGTCGTTTCGCTTCACGGACTGTCCTCTGGGTTCCGACGCCGCCGAGCGAGCGAGCGCCGGGGCTTGTGAACGGGTACGGTGGGACAGGCTGCCGAGCCACTTGCGGCCAGGCCGGAGTGGACTCCCGCACGAGGACGTGTTTAGGGAGAAAGAAAAATTCGACTCACTCTCTCTCCCTCTTCTCCGTGTTCCCTAAAGAGGTGCGCGAAGATCGCAACAAAAACAAAAGCACCCGCGGCGGGCCCCGTCCCGCCCCTCTATGCTCTACCGTGACGCTTTCTTGTTTTTTCGTCCCGTGAGAGGGTGAGGCGACATCTGGCGACACTATTTTCGATTAGCGCCGCAGTGGACGGTCGGCTCTACGCTAGCGCTGCGTCGTCTGCTACTGCTGCACGCCCGCGCATCTTCCGCGCGAGCTCTGACGTCATTGGCGGCGCGCGCGCGCCGCGTCGCGTCGCCTGTTGGCGCGAAAGATATGAAAGGCTGCTCGGCGGAGTTGTGAAAAGCTGTTGCGGCGCGGAACTTACTCCGCGGTCCGTACGCTAGCTTTGGGAGCGCTTTGCGCTGTATATGTGGCTTTTAGCAGCCGAACGAAAGAAATGTAAATCTAAGGACTCATTTTCTTTGTTAGACACAATATTAATGAGAACTAACGGACAATGATGCCAAGGAAATTATCGGGGATGTTTTACAAGTAATTGTATTGTAAATGTGAAGGAAGAAAAGTGGACGAAAAGATAACTTGCCACCGTCAGGGACCGAACCTCAGACCTTCGAATAACGCGTCCGATGCTCCACCACTGAGCTACGGTGGCGGTCATCCCTCCGTCCACTTTATAGGGTATATATGTGTATTAAACGTGGGAGCGTCAGTCAACGTCAGGGAGCGTCAGTCAGCCGAGTTGTTTAAGCTTGGTAAAATTCCGTGAGCGACCACCGAAGAAAGCGATTACGTACCAAGCAGCTCCTAGCATAGACTCATGTAAAGTGATGGGAAAGGGAACGAGAAGGAGGGAAAGGGGAAGGGGGAAGTCACCAGCTCCCTCTATTCCTAAGTCTTCGTACCACAACACCTGGCGACAACTTTCTGTGACAGCACAGCCAAGGCTACGAAACCGATTCACGCACTTCTTTACTGCGTTTATGCATGTAGTACGCGAACGGTAACTTTTGTAGACTACGTAGCATGAAGGAAAACACAAAAATCAAAGGAACAGATATTATGTTCAAGATTGTTTGCATGGTAAGTAAGAACGACTATCCCGTAAAGAATTTGCAATTTTTGCTGTATGGAGTTTCCACGTTTTCTGGTGTCAATTTCACGTTTTCTTGCCCCAGTATTTTGTTGATTTACCCGCGTACAATCGCGTTGCCCCATATAATGTAAATTGAGTGACATAAAGTGACATAATGTCTACGTTGAATTCTCCGACTAGTATAAAGGGTTTGTGCTTGTAGGTGTTTTATATTGTTTCGTCACAATTATGATTGTTGTTCGTCTATTGTAAACCTTTTTTTTTTATTCACATATATATGTTTCGACTATAGCAACGGTTTTCTAACCACCATGACAGCGGACAGTGAGAGTCCACGACAAAGCTAGGTCCTCAGGTCCATAATATGTACGTTGAAGTCACCGGCTAGTATAAAGGGTTTGTGCCTCTAGGTGTTTTATATTGTTCCGTCACAATTACGATTGATATTGGTCTATTGCTAAACCCTTTTTTTTGTGTGTCTCACATTCACGAATCTCCCCGTGACGGACACCGCGGACGGACAAGCCTCGGCCCTAAGGTGCTTCGCCCCTAAAAAGTAGTACACTGTCCCTTTTATGATGGGGAAATCGCGAGCGCGTGGCCTGCGCTTCGCCGCAACTGCCTACAGCACCATCAACCAACAGCTAAAGAAAGCGCGTCCGCTTTTGGCGTCATCTATTAGCAAACAAAATAACAAGTCATGACCATTGGACATGTGCTGCAAGATTGCGCGCCCGCTCCGGTCTCGCAACGGGCGATGCCGCTAAAAGCGGACGCGCTTTCTTTATCTGCCGGTTGATGGTGGTGTAGGCAGCCGCGGCGAAGAGCAGGCCACGCGCTCGCGTGTTCCCTTGTATAAAAAAGGACAGTGTACGTCAGGCACGCACACGTCAAGCTATGCTTGCTCCCATTTTCCTGATAGCGCATGGGCTCCTGCATTTTTATTTTAAAGTGACTGCGTGATCGTGGTCGGGCTGTGCTTGCATTCACAAAAGCGAGGATTGCGGTTTAGTACGCACACTCACCTTGTTTTCGAAAGCAAGCTTTCTCCGTTAGCGCCCGCGTATCTTTATTTGGCGAAATGGGTAGGAGTGCACGAGAGAAGAGAACATGCTCATTTATGGTGAACTGAACGCCTCGAATGAGCACAATAGCTGTATGAAACAGTGCTCTTCCATTGAAGAAAAATACTTCACTGGTTACGGCAAACTCTTCTTGGAGCACGACTGCTGTTTTTGTGTGTAAACATTTCCCAGCTCATGCGCAGAGGCGACCGAATGGAAGTTATACAAGCCAGAAAAAAAATATTTGCGAACAAAGATCTATTCAGAACCCACAGGCGGCGTTATTAATTGTTCAGCAATCGCGTAGGGCAATGTGCGATGGGCACGCAGCTGCTAGTCGACTCTCAAAGCAGTTACCCGGCAATGTTAAACTTAAAAGCAGAAAATATACAAGGCTCAAGACGGTATCTGCGCGAAAAGATCCTTCCGCGATGTGATTAGTCAAATGCTGCACCACGAAATGGTGATGCGGAAAATTGTCGTTATATATATTTTTTCCTATAAGCAATGTGAAATGTCGTGCGTTGTTTACGCATGCACAAAATGTCGATGACAATTTGAATGTCAAAAAGTGCTTACGTTTTATGCTATACCCTTTTGAAGAGCTATACCGAAGGGTGAACACACCACGCATTTCAGACGAATGCACATTTTGAAATGATATGAGGCGATGTTTGATGCTAGTCGAAAAAGTCAAGCGTCAAGAGAAGTTTATTATATATATATATATATATATATATATATATATATATATATATATATATATATATATATATATATATATAGAAAAAAACGGGTGCACGTACGAGAAAGCAATACTTTTATGCCTTACGTTTCGGCCGTGGCACGGCCTTCGTCAGATTCTCTGACGAAGGCCGTGCCACGGCCGTAACGTAAGGCATAAAAGTATTGCTTTCTCGTACGTGCACCCGTTTTTTTCTTACACAGACCGAACCCACTGAACTTTCCTGCTGAATATATATATATATATATATATATATATATATATATATATATATATATATATATATATATATATATATATATATATATATATATATATATATATATACCGGTTGGCTACGAGCGACGCTGCATAGCACTTCCAGGTCTACATGCACATCAATACTCAATAAAGGGGACGAGAGTACGAACGCCGCTGTAGCTCCAAGTAGAGCATTGGACGCGTTATGCGAAGGTCGCAGGTTCGGTTCCTACCATCGGCCACTTTTCGCCCACTTGAATTTCTTTACATTGATATCGTAATTCCCACGCTACAGTTAAACACTACAAATAATGCTCTCATACTGTCCTTGGCTTCATTTTGTGTTGCTTTGATTAGGTTGCAAGCAACAAAGAAAATGAGCCTTCGATCAACTCATGTCACTGTGTACGCGCGTGCATCTTCGGGGCTGACAAGAGCCGTAGGTTGAGCAGCTTGGTAGAAGTGCATGACTTTGAACGAGTAGCGCATGAAAAAGAAAAAAAAATGTCGAAAGCTCCACTTCGCGAACACAGTCAAAACAGCGAGGCTGATGCCTCCTTCGTCACGCTCATCCTCACCCATATTTATGCGTCTCCCATTCGTTCACCCTTTCAACAGAACCTCGACACATCCCCTTTTAGCGCACCTCTCATTGGTTCACCCTTTCCATCAAGCCTCGCCTATCTTGCCGCGGCGCAGCCCTTCCTCTCCGTTGCCGTTGTAATTTTATTTATGCGGAGAAACCACACTGTTTTCGGACTGGAGCGACATACAGCGGCTGTTTTTGTGGTCGGAAGTGACGCTTCACCACGTGGGAGTGACGACATATAGGCCGTCCGTTTTGATTGGTTCGATGCGACAAGTCGCGCGTAATATTCATACGGTCCCAGATAGACCACACTATTGTGCGCTAAAAATAATAAAAGCTCTCTCTATACTTCCTCAGATACAAAAGGATTTCTGTTTTTAAATATGACAATGTGAAAACAATTGCAAAACGACGCTAGGAGCGCTGGACAACAGCCACAACGAGGCGAGTCGTCCGGTACGTCTCTGTAAGAGGCGCGGTATATTGAAGTGTCCTTTCAGACGTGGACAGTTTTTAAATAAAAAAAAAAATACAAGTTATTCATTACGCAGAAAGAAATCGAAATCAATTTTCATTGTTTTTTTTTCTGTACACATGTACTTTACATGACAAAAATAAAGGCGAACGAACAGGTGTTGTTTTCTGTGCTGTGGAACTGTGTCTGAGCATTCTATACAGGCTTAAAGTGCTTAAAGATGGCCAGATTTGCATTGAAGAACCTCGGAACGGTCGTTTTGCGGAACTCTCTATGCTGATGTCAACACAGGGTGGACTGTTGACCAAATAATGAAAAAAGATGACAAGTGATTCATTTATTCATGTTTATTTATTTATTTACTTTCAGTTCCCTCAGCCGCCGAGGCATTGTAGAGGGGAGTGAATTAACAGTATAAAATACAAAATAATGAAATAAAGTGTGCTGAATTATGAAATATACAATGCCAGCGGCAAATAAAAAATGTAGTATAAGATCTCGACAAAACAAAAGAAAACTAAAGCAAATGAAATCTGATGAGACATAAATGCAATATCAAATGAAATGTAGATACATATATCAAATCAAAGAGAAGCAAAAAAAAAGCTAAAACAATATATTAGAAACATGTACTCAGAAACAGAGATGCAATATCAGCGGAAAAGAATAGAAACTTAAGGGAAACACAAATTGAAGAAAAAAAAAACGAAACAAAAAAGATTAACGACGAGAATATTCGAAAAAGGTAAACATCTAAGGGTGATCGATCGCTGAAGCTATCGAATAACAAAGTGCTACTCGATGCACTGAGATGAAGCGGAAGATGCGTCGCTCATTAATCGAATAGCGATGAAACCGATCACGGAGAACGGCAGTGGGTGCCATTTTCGCTTCATTCTGGAGATAGCGAATGAATGGGAGTGGTGCTCCGGCACCTGCTTCAAATGCAACGTGAACAATAGCCGAGAGACAGAAGCAATCAATGCACGCAGCAGTGCTTCCGCCTACGAGGCTAGAACGGTACGATAAGGGAGCACGTTTCCGCGCACTTCGATCGGCGAGTGATAGAAAAAATGCACAAAGAAACAGGGACTGCATCTCGAACGGCAACGTTTCATTGTGTTATTTATTCCTTTTCTTAGGCCTAAAGGCCCGCTGGGCTTCACATAGGGAGGGGGGGAGATACGTTTTATTACAATCGGCACGAAAAGTTTCATGCACAGAAAGAACACAGTGGTGCTAATACGACTTGTATGGACACTCTTGCATAAAGAAGTGAATGTACAAAGCCCACAAATGCGGGGATATGCAAACGAGACATAGGAAAAAAACATTTGAAGAAAGCACTTGCATAAAGAAAGAGAGGAATAACAATATTTAAATAAATTCCGGAATTTGTTAGTCATGTTTATCACCTAGCTTGCTAGTCCAGGTGTTGGGTGATGACTGTTACATACACAATCTATAGACTATTTTCCGTAAGTCATCTGGGCGCCGCCATCTTGGGCTGCTAAGCCGCTGTTTCCTTGTTTTTGTACATCGTGGCGTGAATTAATAAGGCCATAAAACATCGTATGCACCAACCAAACCGTTTTCATGCGTATGCGGCTACCGTAACACTGTTGGTTTAGTTGTTAAAGATACAAAACACAAAGGTTAACAACCCAATATGGCGGCCCTCAAACCCAACCCTAAAATAGTCTATAAAGACGCATATACAGGGTGTCCCAAATATCACGCAGCACGATTTAAAAAAAGAGGAATGCCGTTACGCGAAGCACACCTAGTGCACATTGTTGTTCCCAGTACACTGTAGCAGCCATTACAAATTTTGTTAATGAGGTTTATTTAATTAGTCATAATCAATTTTCTAACTCGACAAATACTCACCTAATCATCGAAATGACAATGAGGCATATGCAGGCATGTTCAAATGACATCTAAATGCGCTATTTTCGGCAACGTAATAATTGCGTGCTCGTTTTTTTTTTTGTTTTTTTTTGCCTAATAAAGAAAGCCCGTGAGATCTGAAAAATGTATCGCGACCAGACAGCAGAGCACATCAGGAAGCAGCGCTCTCAAACAGGATCACTGTGAGGTAGCAAGTCAAGACTATGCTCCCAACTTTTGCGGGTGGGAGCGTAGTCACGTGTTATTTTTGATATTTTGCGTGCTTTCTTTATCAGCCGAAAAAAAAAATTATTCACAACTCTGGCACATCGACTTAATATATTTGTTTTCAAAATATTCCCGTTCTGCATCAACACAGCGTTTCCAGCAACTGTGCCAATCACTGAACGCTCCCTGCAGCGCAGAAACCGGTGAGCCCTTCACCTGCCTCGTTACGGCCGCTTGAACGGCCGGGACTGAGACGTAGTGCCATCCTTTCATGACCCCTTTCTGTCGGGGGGAAGATGAATAAGTCTGAAAAAGTGACATCGGGATTGCAGGGTGGCTGGAGAAGCTTTGTGATGCCATGCTTCGTCAGGAAGTCTATGAGAGGAATGTGGCTCGACGCGTTGTCATGAGTTTTTGCCGTTGAAGGGCGCCCTGACCGTTGCTCAACTTCGACTTGCTCTCTTCCTTCCCGAAACAATAATTTGTGCCATTCAAAAACACTTGATCGACCCATGGCATCACGCCCATAAGCCGTCTTGATCATGGCGTGGGTCTCACACGCCGTTTTACCCGGTGTTGCGAAATTGGAGTCGCGGCTCCCTGCATTTCGAACCACCGGCGTGATTCGGGTAGCGTAGCCGGTGGGACCTCGAGTAGGTGACGTGCCCGGAGCATTCATCATGACGAGTAGAAGAGAGAAAAACTTTATGTACACTATTTACATCGTGTGATCGCAAAGACCACACAAGAAGAGCTCATGAAGAGCTCATGAACAGTTCAAGAACAGCTTGAGAACAGCTTCGGCGCTCTTCGGTGCGCCGCATTAAATCCGAAGGTTGGGGTCCACCCCCCACATTCTCCTCTCCACGCCGTGGCCAGGAGTCAGGGGCGTAGCCAGAAATTTTTTTCGGGGGGGGGGGGGGCACCACCTTGATTTCGGGGGGTGCACCTCCTTGAAATGGTCATTTTTCCCTATGTATGCCATGGCTAAAAAAAATTTCGGGGGGGGGGCACGTGCCCGGTGTGCCACCCCCTGGCTACGCCACTGCCAGGAGTCCTCCAATCCTGCAGGACTGGGAGGAGCATAGCATAAGGAGGACCACTCCCGTGCCTCCAAAGGTCAGTTGACGTCGGTTGGTTGAAGATTCCCCAGGAGGACATTTCGGGGAAATGGCATCTCGTCGACGACGCACGAAGACAGGTGAGGTCAGAAAGTTGATATCGGCACTACCTCAACGAGTAGACACCTGCATAACCCTTTCGGGGTATTGACAGCTCGTTCAGGACGCCGCTCCTGGATAGGATGGGCCATACAGCTGGCACCTGCACGGCGCCAACGAGTCGACACTGCTGGTGCGCAGAGCGCTATTGTTTGTCCACCGCACCCTACTCCGGAATGTTGCTCCCGGTCGCGTAATTTTGTTTCCCCGAGGGATCGCGCACGCGAGGAAGAAAAAGGAGGAGTGCGAGGAGGAAACCGGGACCCGCGGAAGGCTGTTCCGCTGCACGGTTGCACCCCCGGTTAACTCACGCTGCGACCACGGTATGTCGCCACCGTCGCCACCGCAGAAAACATATGACCGCCGTCCTTGCGGCGTGAGATGCGTGAGGTGTGTGAGCATGGTTAGGGTGGCTAGCATGGTGGTGTGTGTGTGAGGGACGGGCGGACGGATGCGTGCACAGGTCGACGTAGCACGTTTGTGTTTTCCAGTACGCGTACAACTATTGTGACTAGCTACTAATGACTGGCGCGGTTGTGGACATCACTTGTAATATATGTAGTAGAGTTCGAGCTGAAAAAGGGTGAGGAAAAATGGCTTCTGAACCAACTCTGGCGTTTTGGTTAGCGAGCACGGACGGAAAGATTATGCGGGATTGTCTACATAACTTCGAAACTGTTACTGCGCCAGCACGGAAAGACCTTTTAATTTTCTGCCTGCGAACTTGCTGTTAATTAATATGTTGGAAGCTTGTTGAAGAAACTAACCCGCGCACGCAGTCAACGCAGCGGCATCGCCTCCCTACGCGCGGATTGTCTGCATGACTTTTGATGTCTTTAGGTTTGAATATAGTGAACTATAATACTTCTAGAACACTGTAGCTTGAAGTAACGACGAAACACAGCGTTGCTGAACTCACTGGTTCGGACGGCTGCGCGAGCACGGAAAGACGTTTAGAGGTTGACTGCATAATGTGGTGCGTAATGTGGTTCTTGAACACTTATGCTCATTCACGGCACAGGCTGGCAATTCTGTGTTCGTCGCATGACAGATATGTTGGAAGCATATTGTGGAGATGAACCGTTCGCGCGCGTATCGCCTATGAATATCGCGAAATAGTGTGCATAGGACTCATGCTAGATCTGTCATGACTGACTGTGCATCTTGAAAATCACGAAGTCGTTCAGTTCAATTTTAAATGTGCAAAGCTTTTGTTTTGATCCTTTAGAAAGTATGAAAGCGCATACAATAGAAAATGGGACAGGGCAAACAGGGGCAACGAACACTGCAGTGAGAGTTTTGATTCACGACATGGCATTTTTACGCTGAGTGCGAAATGTGTCGTGAAGTTCAAGTGACATGCACACATTATTATAATATATCACATTATTTGAGAAAAAAAATGTTTTTTTTCTTTCCCGCTTTTCTTTCTTTTTTTTTTTTGCGATTTCCCAGTCGACAATCCAAGACATCTCCGTCGCATCTCCGTCGGTCAGCCGACGCGAAGCACATCGATGTCCTCGGTGGAGGCTCCAACTCTAACTCGGACGCGAAAGTTTCCTGGCTGCACGCCATAACTAGACAGTCTGTAGCGTCGCGTGCGTTCGTTGGGTACGGTATTCACTGTGGGTAGCGAAGGCACCGAGGGTTAAGCAAGAGGTTGCAACAGTAGCGTAGCCAGAAATTTTTTTTCGGGGGGGGGGGAGGGGGGGGGGATTCAACCATACTTTATGTATGTTTGTGCGTGCGTTTGTATGTGTGCGTGCATATATACGCAAGCAAAACTGAAAATTTTCGGGGGGGGGGGGGGGGGTTGAACCCCCCCGAACCCCCCCCTTGGCTACGCCACTGGTAGCGAACGTTCCGCGGGTGCAGCCCAGCGGCGGAACAGCCTTCCGCCGGTCCCGGTTTCCTCCTCGCACTCCTCCTTTTTCTTCCTCGCGTGCGCGATCCCTCGGGGAAACAAAATTACGCCTCCCGGTCGCCGAGACGAGCGGGCGAACGACGACTAGCGTCGGGCAAGGCGAACAGCACCCGATTCTCGGTATCCGCCGCCTTTCGAAGTACGATGGCAACGTGGTAAATGTGCGAGGCACAACACCGGTTTGAAAGCAAATCTTCACCGCGTAACGCTGCTCTTACAAATTTCATTATGGGGATGACAAAGTACCTTGACAGGGGTCCACTTTAAACTCAATCTGTACTCCGCGAAGGCCTGGAGACGACTGGCGACAGGTGCGCTGGTAGCTAAGCCCCCCCCCCCCCCCTCCACCACACAACCAGCGCAGGAACATTCCTCTCCTTTACTAAGTTTTGGCGGGAAAAAACCATTCCTACTACTTTCTGTACAAACCCTGTATAATCAATACAGTAAAGTTAAAATCAACGAAAAAAATGTCCACTATGCTTTGCTTGGCTCAATTCTTTATTTGTTTCATTGGTTGCTATGTCCAGTCACTCGTCGCCCAGCAACGAGGTATCTGAGAAGGAGAGTGCTTTAACCACCACCGTTACCCTTCCACCCAACCATTTTTATGAGCGACGGCATTCCTGCACACTTAGTACTGATTATTATACGGCAAAAAGCCAATCTGGCTGAAACCGGGCTCCCAACGCGGCCTTTTCTGTTGGCAACCTCCCTCCTTGCTTGCATTTTCCTGTCCGCCACTCTCTTTGCTCCCCAATGTTTACTTTCTTCGTTGTTGCCCGAGGTGACTCGGCGAATATTGCGGAAGCTGTGCTCTATAGATGCTGTTCCCTACATACATTGCGAGCTCGGACCGCGGCCAAGCTTCTTCGGCAAGCTAATATGACAAGCGGTGATGACAAGCCCGCGGGTCACTGACCCCTGCATGTCCCGCTTCGTCCTTAATAGAGTCAGCACTTTGCTCGTTTCTTTTTCACCGTCACTGTAAAGGCAATAAGAGAGAACGAAGTTTGCACGGTATTCCTTCAGGGAATACATCGAGGTGACATGCAGCATAGTAGGGCATCACCATCAACCATTACAACCCTACTGAAACGTTTTCTATGACATTCCAATAATTCCATACGTTTTCCGTAAGGAATTACTGTGTAAATATATGGCGAATATATGGAAAATATGCGGACATTGTATGGGTTCCATAATGGAACATATACAATTATTGGAATGGCATAAGGATGGTTTCACTTTTGTTTTAATGACTGATGAATGACCGATATATAGATGTGTACCAGGGAATTTCAGTTATAGAATCGAACAGTGTCGATTCGGCTTTCGTATCGAACAGCTGCTTTTCGTAAATACGCGTATCTTTCGAACAGTTTAGCAGTATTTCGAAACAACTGCGTCGAGATGAGCAAGTAGTTAAAACAGAAAAAGAAAACTTCCCCATCTCCCGCTAAAGGGAACCATGTGTGGATGCGAAGCAGCGGGGAGATAATTAGCTTGAGCGGGAGGAACGTAGCCGCTCTCGTTTCACGGCAGCGGTCCGGGCGCTCATCGCGGCGCTGCACAGGAGAGAGAATGAGGCGCGCTCCGTCATTTTCAAGGCGTACGTTAGGCGCGCGTCAGGCGGCAGCTGCGGGCGCTGCGGCGAGCGCGCGGCAGGCGAGGGAGAGTGACGTCAGCGCGCACTGCGAGGGGAGCGTGACGTCAACGCGCAGCTGCGGCGTGACCTACTTGGCACCGCTCTAACACCTGCGGCGAGGGGAGCGCGTTGCGGCGCGTTCGTACGGACGCACGGAGGGACAGCGTTACACAGGCTAGTCAAAGAGCTGCTTCGCATCTAAAAAACAAAGAACTCACAGAGTCCTACTTTTCTTCTCAGTCGGTGTACTGATCCTCCCTCGCACCCATCCGAAAGCTTTCTGCA